>NJDC01003998.1:145457-164331 GCA_002245475.1 Calephelis virginiensis
TCAATCGGATATTATCCGAGGGTGGTGTCAAGAGTCTCCGAAACCGGCGTGTTTGTATGAAAGGGTTATGAATGTGAAGGAAGCAAGACAGGTTTGTCAGGATCGTGAGGCCTGGCACTCGATACTCTTTGCACACCCCGTAAGGGACTTGGCGTGAAGATATGTATGTAGTTATTTTTATTTAATATTTTATAGTTTATTGCTGATATGTCTAAATTTAATAATAATCATCTGCATAGGTGAAAATAGGTTAAAAAATGCTCATAAAATAAAAATTAATGGGCCTACCTGCATCAAATTTTTATGGGACCAATTCGAAACTATTCTGCATCAAACAAAAAAAATATTTTAAAATAAATAAAAAACCAAAAACTACGGAGAAATCGGTGTACATACATAAAAAAATTATATCGGCCGAATTGAGAACCTCCTCGTTTTTTAAACTCTGTTAAAAAACTGTAACAGGTAGACACTTCAAATTTTCACAGAACATTTACTTGTATATTACCTTTCAAAATAAATAATTAAATAATAGACGTAATTTTTAAGCAATTTTTTATAGAACAACTAAAACAGACTGAAAATTAGTATACCTACAACAAACGTTATTTTCTATTATAGATAAATAGATAGGTACGGAAGCCTTCGTGCGCGAGTCCAATTCGCACTTGGCTGGTTTTTTAGCTTATGATTTGAAAATTACTTAGCTGACGTTGAGATTGACCTACATGTGGGCACTTGATACAATTTTCTTGTCAATAGATTGGAACTCTTAAATTGCGATATTTTGAATAGTCACATATTGCAGTCAGCGGGCAAATTAATTGAATCCCTTTTTTAATGGAAAGGAAAAAGATGCATATTTTATGTAGGTAAGAAATACATTTTACCTTTACATAGCAAAGGTATTGCTAACCCAGGATTGGAATGTAAAGCCTATTGGAAGTTTACCAGCTACTCAACTATGCTATCTAGAAGACGACACTGGGGAGCACAGATTTTATAGCAGTAGAAATAACTGATAATGGCAACCATCTCGATGAATCATCAAAAAATTATCATAGAGTCATGGTGTTAGTGATACATCGTACCTAGTTGGCATCAAGCAATTTAATGGGCAGGAACGAAATTTACAACGCAAGCGCAGATATTTTAAAATTTAAATACGCTGATCTACTTCATCTGCTTTAACCATGTACCTACATTTATTTGAATAAGTGTATCCGAATTTATTTCTATGTTGTCACCGCTCTCACTTGACCGATTTTAATAAAACATTGCTTCGATTTTAATGCTTAAAGCACTCAAATGCGGCGCGTTAACACAATTAAAGTATAAGAATATGCACAATTTGAATTAGTCGTGAATATTTTTTACTCTAATCTACATTTTCGTCACATCAAAAATTATCGAAAAATATTTGTTTAGACGCCGACAGACGTTTTTCCAATTATAAATATTGTTTTTTTTTTCATATGAATATTTCTCCTGATAATAACTGCCCTAGCAAAAAAATAACTAAATTGGTCCATCCGTTCACGCGTGATGCGATGGCTAAGGAAAACGGGGATTTTTTTTTTCTAAATGAGATTTTGTTAGATAAAACTTTCTCTCCATTTTCCAATTTTTATGTAAGTGTTATCAAAGAAAATATATTTATTTACGTATGTCTTGTATTACATAGAAAGCAGAATATGGAGGGAGCAAAATTTGAAATTACAAAACGCGTCATTATCGTTTGAACGAAATGCGACGAAGCTTATTCATGTAGGTACCTACTCTAAAAGTAAATTTAGGTTTTGGGCGCCATCGAGAGAAAATATGTTCGCAGTTTTTTCGCAAAATTCGCTTTAAATTTTACAAAACTATGTAACCCAACAGACTTGGTCCTGTCCTAACATCTAATTATAGTGAATTTTATTGCAATATAAACATTGTCCTGACAATGACTTTAGCAAAATTTGTCGATCCGTTCACGCGTGAAGCGATTATAAATAAGATAATTTTATGGCGTCATAATCAGTCGTGCCAGGGTCTCAGGTAAACAGTGTCATCCTTGCAAGCTCATTGAGTGAGATTTGGCGGCACCCAGAAAATAGATGATGCTCTAATTTCGTCATGAATACTTACTTCACTTTTGCATTATGACTGAACAAAATAAGGTAAGTATAAAAATCACCACAAAATTTACTAATTTTACTTATTATGTATACGAAATCTATCTATATTTTAAACTTATAACAAATCTGTATAAGTGTGAATTCTGTACATTGAAGATATAGCTATGCGCCTGTACATAGTAAAAGTCCGCTCGCAGGGTAGGCATTTAGTCTAGTTCAATAATAAACAAAAGCGGCCACGTGCAAGTTGAACTCGCCCATGAAGGGTTCCACAGCAGCAATAATTATAAAATAAATTATCTTTCATTTCATTCATTTCATATTATACACTGTATTATGGTTGCAATTTATGTCACCTCTGCAATTGCGCTATACCAAGTACAACTATTTGAACTGTTGGTGTTTCAGTACCTAACTGATTAAAACAATTTACTAGATCTCGTTATAAACCAATTTTTGGTGGAAGTTGACGCAGTAATGTACTTGTGGATTTGATGAAAAAAAATTAACGTTCGATTCTAAGTTTGGGCAACCCCTAAAATTCATTGTTTTTTTTTCTATTTTTGTGCCAAAATCTTAATGCAGTTCACAGAATACATATACTTACCAAATTTTAACAGCATGGCTTTTATAGTTTCGGAAAAAAGGGGCTGTGACATACAATTTATGTATAAGAGTTATGTTCTATGGCCTTTGGTTACTACATCCATCTCTTCTCTCAATACCGCCACACTGTGAGAAAAATGTTTAAACTCGGAAGTGATTCTTGTGATTTTTAGTGAATCTAAATAAAAATCCGATAATTGACAGCATAACTAACTGAAGATCAATCTTTGATGATGTTTGATGCAATATGTTCACGTAGGTATAGATCATGTATAGATAGATAATATAAGTATGACAGCTTAAACATAATTTAAGCAATATGCTGACGGTACATTAGTTGATACAATTTTCTCGTCAGTGGTTAGAATTGCCGACTATTTTGTAATTTCACTTGAATTTGAATTTCCATATGAAACAGTTGAGTGTTAACATGAATTTGACTGCTTTTAGTATTTTGTGTTACTTTTCTGCCTTGGATAAATTAGCTATCAAAGATATCATAAAGTTTAAGAATATCGGGAATGTAGTGATTTTCAATTGTTTCGACAGTAAAAAGAGTTTGATTTTTCAAAAGGATTTTATTAACCAAGGCATTAGAGTTATAGACAGTCATCAAGACAATAGTGATTTCTGTTTTCTTTGTCCTTATTCTAAACTTGGAGTAATTGTAGATACATCCTGTTCAAATTGGTTTGAGAGATTAAGTTCGTTCGATAAGGTTTTCTTCAAACCTCGTAGGACTTGGATAATAAAAACAACTGATCCCAGATCAATTAAAGAGAAATTAATGAAATTGCCTTTGGATGTTGATTCTGACGTTATCATTTTAACGACGAATAATCAAACTAAAAAGTATATGATTTATGAAGTATTTAATACTGGATTCTTTACAAATGGATCCTTTATATTTAGGAAAATAGGCCACTGGAGTTCTAATCTGTATTTAACTCAAAATAGAAGAACAGATTTGAGTGGGGTAGTTTTAAAAAGTGCGATTGTCATCGTTGAACCAGTAGAACATGAAACTTATGAACAGTATTTAGAATTTACTAGTCCACCCTCAGTGGACGCTCTTCATAAATTAAAATTTTACAGACTGCTAACTTATTTACGACAAATGTATAATTATAGGTAAGTAAGGCTGAAATAAGTCTCATGGTATTATGGATATGATGCAATACTAAAAGTTACGCATCCTTTTCAAAGATAGGTACTAACTTTTAGAACTTAGAATTTTATATTTTTAGAAATGTTAATTCTAATTACTTACTATTTTTTTTACCAAAAAAGACAGGATTTGGATTAAGTATGTATTTTAGTCATACAAATTACAAAGACACTTTTATAAATGCTGAATACAAATCAAATCACAAATTACAAATCTAGTATTAAATACAAATTTAATCCTTATTTATGACCCAAATGTATCCCTATCGGACATCAAACCTGCACCTCGTGAATGTTTAATGACATTATACTTGTACGTGTAAACTAAGCTAGTTGCGCCAAATAAGTACCGGTTCCAAATAAAATCCATCTTTTCAAATTTCCCGCATTTAAGATTTAAATAAAAACGGATGTTGCGCAGTCCCTGGCCAGTAACCAATCACAAAAGGACACTAAGTTCTTGCAGTTTAATTGTGGGCCTTTTCTAGATCCCTAGTGTCCACTAGGGACCATAGAAACACTTTAAAAAAACCTTTTTTGCTAGTTATTGGCCTTTGGTAACTTGTTTTTGTAAAATGGGTTGTGTTGAAATGAACACTGATGTTTGTTCATGATGCTTTATAAACTAACACATTTCCAAAAAAATATTTAGGATTTCCAAAAAACCATGCCCTTGTTAGATTCCATTAGGTACCTTAATCGTTTGTTCAACGTTATGGTCATAATTAAGCGCAGTAATTATGCATTATTAAGATTATTAACCAGAGATTAGTAAATATGTATATTGATTTTGGTATAACTCAAATACAACAACTAGTTGGGATTACATGATAGATTACCTGTAAACTATGACTTATGTTTCTGAAACAATACGATCAAAATCGGTTGGCTATTGACGGAGTAATCGCATAACTAACATACAGTGGAATTGCAACCTCCTCCTTTTATTGGAGTTGGTTAAAAATACATAAATAATACTTATGACGCTGACAGTAGGTACCAACACAGAACAAAAGCTATCCTGACTGTACCTCATGATGAATAAATTGATATAATTTTCTTGTCAGTACCTATTGAGTATTGTGAATTGTCGGCAAATAACGAACATTTGAAAATATTTTTTTTACCTTAAACAGATGGGTGCTAAAATAAACTTACTTGCTTTATGTATTTTGCTTTTCTGCTTTGTGTCAATTAATTTTTAAAAACAATCTAAATATAGCTTATATAAAAACGAATCCCCATTTCGGGTGGTCATTGCATCACGCCTCAACGGATGGACCAATTGCGGCAATTCTCCTTTTTCAGTATCTTCACGCCCATATACCCGAATAGGTAGGCAGAGGCACAACCAGGGCACCCACGACTAGCCGAAGAGACTAGGTCCCACATTGTGATCGCCAATCGGACACATTTCCAATCCCGAGCAACATTTTTTTTATTAGAAAATTGGAAAACCCAATTTTCTTTTTGTTGGCCGACCCGGGATTCGAACCTGGACCTCATGCGGTCAAGCGACAACTGAACCGCTAGACCACAGAGGCGCAGAGGCGACTCCTTCCTATGTGTTGGTTATTGTCAGGAGAAGTTTAAAAAAAAACTAGGAAAATTGCAGGGGAAATGGGAAAACTATGCTGTAATCTATACAAACAGTTAGTAGTTGATAATGTCAATCAATACGAAGTTTGCCAGGTCGGGTCGTAAAATATAAGTGTGTCAAAAATGTAGTGATTTTAATAGTTTCGATTACAAAAGACAGTTTGTCCTTTTAAAAGTATTTTAATTAAACAATTCATGCGAGTCTTATGTGAACATCGAATAGAAGACATTTTTGTTTTATCGCCCAACTTCTACTCATTGTAGATTATAGGTACTCTTAGATGCATTCCGTTAAAATTTATTTGAGACTTTTGAAATAGTACATTTTTATTTAATAAGGGATTTTGCAAGCCCCCGCAGTACCTGCTTAGATAATAAAAATCAAGGACTGTCTTTAGATTCGGATTCTGGTGTTATTATTTTTACGATGAATTATTGTACAAATAACAAGTACCTATTTAATCTATAAAAAAATTGTGGCCCTTGGGCACACAAAAACTTGGGGCCCTATTGAAATATAAAAAAGTCAAACTTTACTATTTTCTTGTCTTTGATTTTTTGGGTAATCAATTATATTATTGTATTACAGTATGTCATTCATAATATTGGTATGCTGGTATTTATTTTTATGATTACGATAATAGTTTCTTTCGGGATTTCTATGTTTTTGAAGAATAATTATTGACAAATTATTTAGTCGTTCTTAAGCTGTGAAATTGAATGCTCACAATTAGGGCAACGAAAAAAACGTAATGCACCCAAACAAAATATTTTAAGGTTAAAAGTGAGGGAAATAGTCGATCCTTCGGGGTCCTCTGAATATGGGGGCCCTGGGCACTGGCCTCGTGTGTCCTTATGGTAAAGACGGTATTGGTCATCATTGTAGTAGTAGATCCCACGGCCGCACCTATAACCGCAACTCTTCATAAATTTAAATTTATACGCTTTTGTCATATCTAAGAGAATAATTACTAGGTTTAAATGCATCTCGTGCATTTAATGCATGTAAGCAGAGGTACTACGAGAGCATATAAGTCGAAGTTATTATGATAATGTGATAGGTTGCAAACCTCATCGCCAACTGAACATTTAAACATAAACAATCGCGGGCTAAGTTGATTTCAATAGAAAATTGAAAAAAATACATTTTGAGTTTACATGATGTTTATATGTCTCTCAAATTGCAGTTACGAGTTCAGAAGGACCAATTCTTGGGGATACTTACGAAATGGAAGCTTTGATGGCATGACAGGTGCTTTGGGGCGCAAGGAAGTGGATATTGGTGGTTCCGCCATGTTTATTCGGGCAGATAGGGCTAAATTTGTCGACTATGTTGTAGAAGTATGGCAAACAAGGTAAATTCACTGACTTTGCGTGTCTCGTCCTATCGGTTCCTCCGGATCAAATAAGTGCGGCAATCGCAAGCCAAACCAAACACAAACTCTCAAGACACCATCGCCGCGGCCGATCTTGGCAAAGAAGATATCTTTTGCGCCCGGCGCCTAACGCCAAGCGACGAGCCTTTACTCCTGCATCAAGTCCACATAGTAACCAGAACGCAGCACCAAGTCGAGGTACGCTCTCCCGGGAGCAGCCCTTGTTGCTGGCGTTGTGGTCTGAGCACTCTGCTCGGCCTATAAAGCCCGGTGAAGTTGTAAAAACCGCGAGGTTGTCAATACATTAGTCATTAAAAAATTACTTTTTGTGTCTTAAGTGACATTGCCTCCTGCACAAAAATACTGCGTCTTACAGTCATGGTCCTGTATAGGTATATTATTATACTCTGCAGTCATGGTACAAAATTCTTTTTACACTTTTATTAGCCCTCGATGGAAAAAGAAGGGTGTTATAAGTTTGTTGTGCCTGTGTGCAGTGTTTTAATCGTGATGGTTCTTAGCTAAGTACATTCCATGTAAGTATTGTAGGGGGTTATTGAACATTTTGAATTTTAGTATTATGATGTGTTTGCATTCATATTAAAATAACAGAAAATAAAACCTCGCGTCGTTGGTTGAGGGGCTAGTGTACAAGCCTAACTCCATCGACCAACCTCGAGGCTTAGGTTTGATTTTTGACGGGGGCAACCTAAATGGTGGAGTTGGGGGTAAAAGAAGGTGGTGTGTTAATTAAATTTACTCTGGTAGTTATATATTAAAATAGCTGACTAACACCCATAGCACAAGCATAAAGTTTGCTTAGTTTGGGGTTAGATTCAGCTTGTGTAACTTGATTGATTGTTGTTCTACTTCAATGTCAATTGATTCGGATTTTTCGTTTAAAACTGATATGATGGAGAACCATCTTAGCCAGATACATTACAAGGTTTTGACGGGGGTTTTTACAAGGAATGAAAAAAATTAACTTTAGTATTACCATCTCGGAGAGTCATAAAACTACTAATTATTATTATATTATTAATTCTGCGACTATGTAAAATAATAATGTCACATTACAACCTCAAATGATATACTTAGTAACTAGCATCCTGAACGAGCTTCGCATGAGTGGACAAATTAATGTTATTATACAAATGAACTTTCTGGAATAGCTCTATCTATTAAAAAAATCGCATCAAAAAATATATGTAATGTAGCTGAGAACCACATTAATCACGTCAGCATTCAAACAGCGAAAGCCCCATCGAAATCGGTCTATCCGTTCAAAAGTTATGATAATTCCTCATGCCACAAACACACACACACACACACACACACCAGTTAAAGTTAGAAGATCCCTCGTTTTCCGTCGGGGGTTAAAAAGTATTTAAGGATCAGGTGTACAAAGATCTTGATATTTGGTAATTGGTACACGATGCTCTCAACCTCACCCGTAAGGGACTTGGCGTGGAGATGTTTATATACCTATGTATACTTATCATTATTTTTAGGCTGCGCTTTATACTGCGCGACCCAAAACATCTTGGATATTATTCTATTTACACAAGACCCTTTACAAGTACAGTGTGGTACAGCATCATTGCTGCTATTGTTCTGATCGGTGTGACATTATTCTGTATGTTGCAACTTAAAGCTCTGCGGCTCCCTAGCGACGATCTAGATTCTTCCATGTCGTTGGTAATAGTGTTCGTAATAAGTGCATTATGTCAACAAGGTAAGAAATTTTTTTAGCGTATTATTTTATTTGAGGCCTATAATGGAATGAAAAAATGTTTTAAATAGTGTAAGAGTGCTGTACAGCAACTTGCTTTGATAGGGATTCCCAACGGGGATATCCCGAGCCCGGAATTGAAAATCGAACCCGAACCACGCGGTTAGTTGATGGGCAAAGGTCATGTCACACTATCCCGTAACCGCAACAGCACCGCTCAAACCCAGTAAATAATTTGCTATTCAAATTTGAGCATTAAATCGCGTGTTGTCAAATATATTTAATAATGTCAATATGAAAAAGTCAACGTCGGGCAGTCAGCGCACTTGCCGCTACCGTAGCAACTCATCTCGCAGCCCGTGTGCTGAAAGCGAGCAAATTGCGTATTTACAGCGTGCCGATTCCTAGTCACCAGCGAAACAACGACGCTGCGCCGTCGTCGATGTGTCGTAAGTTTTTTCAATCACAAATGCCATAAAGAATTTGTGTTCAAGTGTTGTGTTCTTGCATCTCGCTGACAACGCGAAGATTGTATGCTGATGATTATCCGTACCCTAAATTCGAGGCAATGCCGCCCCGCTGATGTGTGTACGCTAGCCCCTCGACCTCGACCAACGAAACTGTCAAACAATTGAATATTTATGGGTGAATAATGTCACTGATTAAATATTTTTTTCTAATCAAAATTAGAATACATGTTTACTTCGGTGTGTCATTTTCTACTATGGTTTCGTGTAAATAGCAAAAACGCAGTAATCCCGTTGGTCAAAGACCTACAACAAGAGCGGAGATATTCCATTAACCATATTACCATATAATGCACCGAATTATACCGTTCCGGTGTTTTTTTCGTAATTTTAATTTCGTACTGAAAATCTCAATGTGTGTACAAAAATCGCATGTTACGAATATGTCCGTGAAGTGAGATTTCAAAGTTAAAATTTCCACCACCCGCACAGGATTCGTTTTATGTATCCGGTCTAGTGTGATTTAATCAGTTGGTACATACCTACCTAAATTTCAGGCACTACTTGTAACCGAAGAGCAACTTGTATAAAAATAGTTTTCTTTGCAACCTCTCTCTTCTTTTTGATATTATACCAATACTACAATGGGACTGTAGTATCAACATTACTGCACGAACCTCCCAGGACTATTAAAAGCCTAGCTGATCTCCTGAAGAGTAACCTTGACGCTGGGGCGGAGGACGTTTTGTATAATAAAGATTATTTTATGGTAAGTAATGAGAAAGGACTTTCGCTGTTGGCTTAGGGATGTGGAAAGAATGACAGATGAAAGATTGTCTAAACAGATATAGAATGCAAAATGTGGATGAATGTACCCAGGGAGACCGAGATTGACATTCCACGATCAAATGGCTCTGGTTTTATCAGTTTATATGATCAAGTCAGTTTTTGCCGACCAAAAGTTGTTCTGTGTCGTTGTATTCTTTCATTTTATAAGACGGCGAAGAAGCAATCTTATCATTGATGGTAAGAGATAAATGACAATCGGGGATTATAAACACTACTTATGTTACGGGTGTGTTGCTGTCCTGTGGCCGGGTGTCAGGCCTACCGGTGTCATTGTGTAGGAATAGACAAGACTGAGGATCCGTAACTAAACAATTTGTTACGCAGCTATCTACCACCTTGTTGGAAATGACTCGTTTAGCCTATACGGTGAGTATCTACAGGTCAAACGTACGAGCTGCCAAGCAGAAGGCAGATAGTCTATTTTACATAAGGGACTCGTACCAACAAAAGGAAAATGAGAACACAGAACAATAAGCCTAAGAACTCATGGAGCGGTTAATAATAATATTAATAATAATAAATTATCTTTATTTCACGTAAACCTACAAGAGGTACCTGTGACGCGTCTATACAATAATAAATCTACCACCGGATCGGAACGCGGCCTCACACTGAGAAGATCCGACAAGAAACTCAGCGGGCTTATCTTTTTTTTTATTTTAAAATATGTTTACAATAATAAATGTAATGATACTTACATTATATTTATAAGAGATTGGCATGAGGAGCAATTAATCCCAAGCCGTCTTATCAGCTAAATATTCAGCAACGTTATAATAACCCTTTTCATTTAATTTACATTTGACACATTTCTTAAATTTATTAATTGGAAGTTCTACATTCTAGAATCTAGAGAATCTGCAGGAATGCGGAACCTTGCATATTATGCAAAAAGTAAGAGCACGTTTCACGAGCGTTTTACACCCGCAATTGTTTGCGGTTCCCGCGGCAACTGTCGCCCGCTCGTACAATCATACAAGTTTGTGGGCGATGATTTCAACCGCTACTACATACCTATTATATTAGCGGTCTCGTGAGTTTTGAAATAAAACCGCAGTTCTGCGACTGCCGCGGGTGCGGGTAAAAACCAATCCGTGAATTTAGTCTTATAGCTCTCCGACAACGAGAATGTGATGGAATACGCGATGTTCTCTTTCTACTTGAAACCGTTTACCGCGCAAATTGTCAATGTCTGTCGTCTATTTGACAATTTGAAACATGAATTATGAACCGCTTAATCCAAAGAGTATATAAATACTACGTAATAAGAAGCGGGACTTCCATAGATATATAGCAAACCAGATTTTGTATGAAGTTTACTTGACAAAGAATAACCCGTACAATTTAAAAGTAAGTCTAAAGGCATTCAGATATAAGGCAACTAGTGTCATGATTTGGGCGAACAAAAAACATAGCAAACTCATGTTTTTTATTTTTTGATATGAAAGTTGTGTTAAACTGCGCTTAATCATTAACGACCTTACAATTAAAAATAAATTAGTCTTTCTTAATACCACGGTTGTACTAGGAATAATTAAGTATATATAGCATAAATAAATGAATATATATCATATAATGAATTATAATCATGAATAGCTAAGGTATATTATCTAACAAATAAACTTTGCGTACTAACTTATTCAGTTACAACTAGGTACAGATATCATACTCACTTTCAGGCAAAGACCAAAGGCGCATCGAACAGCAACGTTGCAAAGCACAATTTTTGAAGAGAAATATCAATTCATGTCAGTTTAAGCTTGCCAAAAAGTATAATAAGTAGTCCTACTAGACTATAAATACTTTTTAGCATCATATCATATCGCAATATCAATCGCCTCTGTGGTGTAGCGGTCCGGTGTCAGGCTTGACTTTTTGAAGTCCCAGAATCGATCCCCGGGTCGGGTAACAAAAAAAATAGAAAACGTGTATTTTAAATTTTCTTAAAAAATACTTTGCCTGGGATAGGAAATGTAACCGCTTGCCACCTATCACATTGTGGGTTAGTGCCTTCGGCTAGTCGTGGGTGTGCCTCTGCCTAGCTGTTCGGAGATATGGGCGTGAAAATAAATTTATTGTTGTTTAATTACAGCAACTTTTAAATGTTAGTTTTAGTTTTCCATACATTAAATAATTGGTTTATCACATTATTAATTTGTTTAATCATAATATTTTTAATATTAGAAATATGAAATTTAGCTGAAGTAAAACGAAAAAAAGGAAAAAGTAAGTAAGTATCTTGACGCCCATATCCCCGAAGGGTTTTCAGAGGCACAACCAGGGCACCCACAACCAGCCGAAGATACTAAGTCCACAATGTGATAGGTGGCAAGCCTATCGCTAACCGGGCACATACCTATCCAATTCCGGGCAACGTTATTTTTATTAGAAAACTTAAAATACATATTTCCTATTTTTTGTTGCTCGACCAGAGGATCGAACCCGGGACCTGAAGAAGTCAAGCCCGAAGTTGGACCACTAGACCACAAAGATAATTTTTTTTAATTTGTAACAGATATTTGTTAATTTAACTAGGGTGAGGGTTGGAATAAGCCTTGTATGGATAGTTATACTGAGGCTATACTAGGTGTAAGCTAGTCCAAGTTTCTAAGTAGAGATTTTGCTTAATCTTAATTTATAGTATAGCATTTTGTTACGTGTTTTTTTGTAAAGGCCTACAAGTTTAGGTATTCTTCATTAATATCGAAAACAGCGCAAAAACCTTGTGCTAGAATGCAGTAGGTATGTACCTAGTAAGTAAATTTACACCCACTACGACTATATTTAGCAACAACATTATTCATTTTTATAGCGCACGACAGATCCAGTAGCCATAGAGTTGTACAAAAAGAAAATCGTTAAGGGTTCCCAAACAAACTTCTTCGATGCAGAATATGGAATGTCTTTGGTGAAGAACGGTAGATTTGCGTTCCACGTGGACTGCAGCACAGCTTACCGATTAATGAGGAAGTCTTTCACAGAGAGGGAGATATGTGAAGTTCAGGAGATACGACTATTTCCCCCACAATTTTTAGCAGCTGCTTTGATAAAAGAGTCTCCGTACAAGGAACATGTTGCTATTGGGTGTGATATCCTTTTATTATTATTACCAGCACCTTCACACGCATTTAAGTAATTAAAAAGTATTCTTCTTATGTTACTTTTGATACCTCCACGAATATGTGCATAGTTTCGCTTTCGCATTCATAACATTAAGGGCGCAACGTAGGAGAGAAGTATCACCTCTCTTTCTACGGCGCGGCGAAAATGTATGGCTGCGCCTGCTGTTTCGTATAGACGGCGCAGGGCGCTTGTTCGTGTTGTCATGTTTGTGTACGATGGCACAATAAATGAATATTGTATTTATTCTACCACATAAGTGATAGTACTTTCATATTGATAATTAGAGCAATTCAAGCAAAATTATTCCCTAACCATTCCAAAATATCAAAAATGCACAACGTTAATTCTCATGTTTTCACTTTTGCCGGCACTCCCGGATTGCAACCCGGCGTTTTTTTATGATATTGAAAGGCAAACAAGCAAACGAATTTCCTGATGGTAAGAAATTCACGCCACCTAAAGACACCAAAGAAATGTTTAATTCCTTTCGTACCGATTACCAGCTAGCTACTTGTAGCTATAGGACATAACTACATACCATTGTATTTGGTCCTTTTATTGTACGGTATTGTACGGTAGATAGGACTAAAAAATAATCTACCTTTAAATTAATTTATAATAAATTATGAAACTTATGTTCATAAATAAATAAAATGTTTATTAAAATGTAAATAAGGGCTGTGATTTAAATGTACATTTTTATAGAAATATGTAACTTCTTAAAATTAACTAAATATTTGCACACCACAATGTGGTAGAATATGTTGTATTCTTAAATATCTTTATAACAACTTTTTACCACACATATTCCGCAAATAAATAATTTTCATTTCATTTTCATTTCATTTCATTGATATTTTTCATCGTCGGCGCTTGGTAAAAGAAAATAGTAAGGTCCAGAAAATTTATTGTATTTTGTCCTATTTCCATGGTAAATTTACCATTTCTTCAAATAAAATAGGCATCAGTTTACAATATTTAGAAAAAACACGTTTTGTGATAATATAATTTCCTCAGATTCCAATCACATAACAAGTCACAAATATGCTGCATTTTATCCCATGTTACATCGGTTATTGTCGTTACCTCTAAATGACCAAGATTTTAAATCTGAACTTCGAACCATTAAAACTATAGCCAGTAATAATGGTTGCGATCCTAAACTCATTGATTTGTTATTGAAAAGAAAAGAAAAGAAACAAGTATATAATTTTATATATCCAGGTATCACTCAAAAGACCTCTAGTGATAATAAAAGGTATGCCAGACTGCCTTTTCTGGGTAAGATATCCTATAAATCAGCCAGTATGATCAAAGATTGTCAACCGGTATTTTACACGTCTGGATCTTTAAAACACCTTCTCTTCAATAACAAAACAAGAACATCAAAAACGGTGCGTAGTGGTGTCTATAGGTTGGAATGTGAGGGATGTAAAGCTGAGTATATTGGACAGACTGGAAGGTCTTTTTCAGTATCAATAAAAGAACACATAAGAAATTGGCGTACTGGTAAAGGGGAGTCTACATTTAATCCTTCAAAAAATTGTTGGGTCCTACATTATTGTAATAAAGGTAGAAGGCTAAATGCTTTAGAAGCGTTAGAAATTAATAAAAGAAAAAAATAATCCACAATTATTAAATGACCAAATGGAATTGAACGGGATGTGTTCCTATTAAATATTTTCTAGTAATTTAATATAATCTAATAAGTAATATAATTTTTTGCCATAAATTCAATTAATAATGTTTCAGTCGTATTATTATTATTATTGCTTTATTGACTGCTTACTGCTTATTTTATATGGACATATCCTTTAACGTTTATTTTAATTTATTTTCATGTTGTATATTTTTTCATATATAATTTTAATTTAAATAATTTAACTTTTAATAATTAATCATATAATTAGTTACTTATTTTTTTATTTTCAAATTTACATTTAATTTAATATTACTTTTTTAATTTTGACATGGACATTTACTATTTTTCTTTTATTCAACTGACTTAAGCATAAATAATTCAGTTTAACATATGTATAAAACAGCAAATTTAGTTTTGTAATTAATTGATGAAATGGAGGTAATTAACATGTTATTTATTATTATTTTCTCAAATAGTATTATCGCCTCTGCGGTCTAGCGGTTCTGTTGTCGGACTTGACTGCATGAGGTCCCAGGTTCGATTCCCGGGTCGAGCAACAAAAAAGAAATGGGTTTTTCCAATTTTCTAATAAAAAAAAAGTTGCTCGGGATAGAATATGTGCCCGGTTGGCGATAAGCTTGCCACCTATCACATTGTGGGACTTAGCATCTTCGGCTTGTCGTGGGTGTCCTGGTTGTGCCTCTGCCTACCTCTTCGGGGATATGGGCGTGGAGATACTTTTTTTTTTAGTATTAATTTCCCGATTCAGTGGGGAAAAAGTCAATAGCTTGCAACTCCATTGTATAACTTATTGAAGTTTTTTGTATCTACCCACTATGAAATGAATTTATGTTTATTAATCAAAAATATTGTTTAGTAGTTTAAGTTCTAGCCCTGATGATGCTGTCATAAACGAAACCGGTAGGCTATTTATAAAATAATAAATTATAAGTGATAGGTACGTAAAACAGTACAAGTATTTCTTCATTTAAAAATATGAATACATACCATTGAACGTTTTTTTTTCAATTTCCAGAGTTCGGAAAATGTATGAATCAGGGATAATGTACCGTCTTCGCAGCATTTGGGACGAACCTAAACCTCTCTGCGTGCACACCCCGGACTCCAGCATCTTCACAGTCAGCATCCGCGAGATATCCATGGCATTGGCTATCCTGGCTTTAGGTGTCATATTAGCTGCAGTTATTCTTATTGGGGAGATCTTAGTTTTCAATTTATATCGGAAAAGGCATTTTAGTTTTGTGCTTTAGAACTAAATAATTAGGTACCTACCTACCGCACTTATTAGCAAAATTCGCTCAAAAGAACAGCTATAAATTTAAAATGTATAACACCCCCGACACAAGAACTTAATTTCCCTTTAGAAATATCTGAGTATAGTAGTCTGCAGGACATTCGGTTAATCTCCCCGCTTTCACCCCCCCCCCCACAACCTTTTAACGGCTCAACTGATTTTCATCAAACATGTCTAAGAACACTCGCGCAAAAGTAAGCGTTAATAAGGAAAAACTAAATTGAAATCACTGCATCTGTTCGGAAGTTATAATGCCACAGACAGACCAACACGTCAAACTTATAATACCCCTCTTTTTACGTCGGGGTTTAAAATATAATATGTCATAAGCATATTATATTCAAGAGACAGGAAATATGGGTTAATAAATAAGATTATGTGAGGTCTAAAAAGCTTTCACGTCGAAACACGATCTCCGTGAAGACAGCCCTAGATGCTGGCGTTGTAGGTAACAATACAGTGCACTTTAATAATGATGTTTCGGGCTGAGCACCTAAAAAGTACGGTGAAGTTGTAAAAACCGCGACGTTAGCAACGCTTTAGTAATTGAAAAAAAATGAAGCAATAACGTCATGTTATAGAAAGTGGTTTATTTTACGTATTAGTGAAAATTTTCTGTAATTACTTTCTAAATTGCTTAATACCGATCACGCAGTCCAATCTCGTTCTATCGAACCATACCTATTAGTTTGACTGTACACAAATGTATTAGAAAATGTTGACTAGTCACAACTTAAGGATGATGTTATTGGATTGCTCAAATCAACAAAAAAAATAATACGTGTGTTTAACTAAACACTGTCTAAAATTAACATCCAAGCAATTATATGCTGTGTAGTGTGTAGGGTATAATGGGGGAATGGTGGTCACATAAGCAGTAAAGTTTAGCTAATAGTTTTATATTCTCAACCATACCCTGATCTGCTTCTGGCGAAAAAGTTAAATGTCTTCCGAGAGAAGGTCCTGTAATTGGAACCTTTTTTAAATTCTTTATTGAAGTGTACTGAAAGGTAAACCAAATTTGGCAGTTGACCGTAGTGAATTCCCGGCGTTAACAGCTTCAATTAACATCGCTAATTCATTTTCAGTCCATTTTGCTTTTGCCGTGGTTATTTCCCTGTGTCGCAGCATCTAAGTATAAAATAAAGTAAATTTTGCTGACAAAAATATTTCGACTTGAAATCAAACATGAAATAAATTAAATTAATTATCAACACGAAATTCAATAATTATGAAAAAACTTCGACCATCTTTTCTCTCGATGGCGCCAAAACTCCTATAATATACTATATATGTATATTATAAATACTACGTAATAAGAGGCGGGACTTCTATAGATACATAGCAAACTTATTTTTTTTTATTTTGTTATAATATGAAAGTTGCGCCAAACTGCTACCAGTATCGCTTGTTAAAAATTTTTTGAAATATGAGATTTTGATGTGACTGGCATTGCCCGCTGACCGCCATTCCCCCATCCATAGATTATATTAATACGTATGCTCCCGTCGTACCTTACTATCGCGTTTTACACAGTGCTTAGTAAAACACGTGTTCAACGAGCAATGTCACTGTGACAGAAGACTAGGATTTTGTCTCTACACTAAAATGGTACAATAATTAAATATTGCTGTAGTCTTCTGTTTGTATGATATATGCATGACACTATTGATAATTTCTTTATAGGGCCAGAGTGGCGGCCTTACCCATTGCGAGGCTCCGGGCGGCAGGTCTTTGCGAGGCCCTGGCCCTGTCTGTCTAAAAGTATGCCATGCAATAGTAGGTCTGGTTTAGGTATTTGTCATGTTTAATGAAAAATGCTATAGTTATACAAATAAATAAAGTATCTTCACGCCCATTTCCCCGAAGAGGTAGGCAGAGGCACAACCAGGGCACCCACGACTAGCCGAAGATACTAAGTCCCACAATGTGTTAGGTGGCAAGCCTATCGCCAACCGGGCACATATCCTATCCCGAGCAACATTTTTTTTAATTAGAAAATTGGAAAAATCCAATTTTCTATTTGTTGCCCGACCCGGGATTCGAACCCGGGACCTCATGCAGTCGAGTCCAACAACTGAACCGCTAGACCACAGAGGCGATAGAGAGTAATTATACAGATAAATAAAATTTTTGGATATAAATATTTTACAAACTACTAGATATGATATATTTTAAAATTTATGTTTTCGGCTTTTCTTAAAACTCAAATATTTAATTAAATCACAATAATCTAAGGAATGAGCTACGTCATTTTGTATTGATAGAATAACAAGGGCTGAAAGCCCATTGATTTTTTAAAAAAAATAATGTTTAAATAATTTTGAGTTCCGAAAAACTGCTTTCAGCTGACGCAATTGTAACAGGTTTGGTGGCAATCATTCTCAGTAAGTACTATTTCGTTAGTAGGGTAAACTGCTGTTTTTTTTTTCTCTTTTAAGCACTTCAGCACCGAGATAATGACGACGTCCCTTCAAACACACGCACGGATGAACATATAGAGTTTTACATACAATTCATGTCCATCGACATCACATATATTTTCTCCTATTGTCATAGATATTTGTAAGTCGCTGCATTGTTTCTTTTGAATATATTGCTTCTTCGTAATATTTATTATTTTTTCAACATTTCGAGTTTTTACGTGACTTTATTATCATCATCATCATCATCATCAGCCGGAGGACGTCCACTGCTGGACATAGGCCTCCCCCAAAGATCGCCACAAGTCACGGTCACCAGCCGCTTGTATCCAGCGACTCCCCGCGACTTTGACCAGGTCATCAGTCCACCGAGTGCCTGCCCATTGCCACTTCAGCTTGCTAACTCGCTGAACTATGACGGTTACTCTCGTTCTCTTGCGGATAACCGAATTACG
>NJDC01003998.1:167315-181948 GCA_002245475.1 Calephelis virginiensis
CCCCCCCACAACCTTTTAACGGCTCAACTGATTTTCATCAAACATGTCTAAGAACACTCGCGCAAAAGTAAGCGTTAATAAAGAAAAACTAAATTGAAATCACTGCATCTGTTCGGAAGTTATAATGCCACAGACAGACCAACACGTCAAACTTATAATACCCCTCTTTTTGCGTCGGGGTTTAAAATATAATACGTCATAAGCATATTATATTCAAGAGACAGGAAATATGGGTTAATAAATAAGATTATGTGAGGTCTAAAAAGCTTTCACGTCGAAACACGGTCTCCGTGAAGACAGCCCTAGATGCTGGCGTTGTAGGTAACAATACAGTGCACTTTAATAATGATGTTTCGGGCTGAGCACCTAAAAAGTACGGTGAAGTTGTAAAAACCGCGAGGTTAGCAACGCTTTAGTAATTGAAAAAAAAATGAAGCAATAACGTCATGTTATAGAAAGTGGTTTATTTTACGTACCTACTTATCCAAAAAATAGAATCGAACTGTTTTTATTTTTCTTTGAAACAGGTCTTCTGTAAAACCATAAAAATGACTAACAATGGTGTTTCAACTACGTAATACTTTTCACAATAAGTAGGTGACACTTAGGTAAGATGTAGCTTTTTTAGTGAAACTTTTCCGTAATTACTTTCTAAATTGCTTAATACCGATCACGCAGTCCAATCTCGTTCTATCGAACCATACCTATTAGTTTGACTGTACACAAATGTATTAGAAAATGTTAACTAGTCACAACTTAAGGATGATGTTATTGCATTGCTCAAATTAACAAAAAAAATAATAATACGTTTGTTTAACTAAACACTGTCTAAAATTAACATCCAAGCAATTATATGCTGTGTAGTGTGTAGGGTATAATGGGGGAATGGCGGTCACATAAGCAGTAAAGTTTAGCTAATAGTTTTATATTCTCAACCATACCCTGCTCTGCTTCTGACGAAAAAGTCAAATGTCTTCCGAGAGAAGGTCCTGTAATTGGAACCTTTTTTAAATTCTTTATTGAAGTGTACTGAAAGGTAAACCAAATTTGGCAGTTGACCGTAGTTAATTCCCGGCGTTAACAGCTTCAATTAACATCGCTAATTCATTTTCAGTCCATTTTGCTTTTGCCGTGGTTATTTCCCTGTGTCGCAGCATCTAAGTATAAAATAAAGTAAATTTTGCTGACAAAAATATTTCGACTTGAAATCAAAAATGATATAAATTAAATTGTCTTATAATTTCAGTGACCGCTGTTACCCGATTAGAATTACTGTCATAACCCCAAAATACAGAAATGGTTTCTTTGATGGATATTTAAAAATGTAATCATCTTTCGAAAAAACCTTTAAGTACTTGTGATACATTAAAACCAACGAAATAAATTATTTTAAAAAAAATAT
This sequence comes from Calephelis virginiensis, assembly GCA_002245475.1. NCBI lineage: Eukaryota > Metazoa > Arthropoda > Insecta > Lepidoptera > Riodinidae > Calephelis > Calephelis virginiensis. The sequence continues at coordinate 168,718 of NJDC01003998.1, forward strand.
TGAATCGTTTCAATTACTTTAAACTTAGTACAAATTTCAAATTTTTTACAACCAAACGCACACGAAACTAAAGCCAGCTATTAAATTCACGGCGATTGAAACCAAATAGTATAATATACTATATATATTATAAATACTACGTAATAAGAGGCGGGACTTCCATAGATACATAGCAAACCCGAATTTGTTTAAAGTTTACTTGAAAAATTATAACCCGTATAATTTGAAAGTAAGTCTAAAGGCATTCAGATATAAGGCAACTACCTAGTGTCATATGGTTTGGGCGAAAAAAAACATAGCAAACTTATTTATATATATTATTTTGTTATAATATGAAAGTTGCGCCAAACTGCTACCAGTATCACTTGTTAAACATTTTTTGAAATATGAGATTTTGATGTGACTGGCATTGCCCGCTGACCGCCATTCCCCCATCCATAGATTATATTAATACGTATGCTCCCGTCGTACCTTACTATCGCGTTTTACACAGTGCTTAGTAAAACACGTGTTCAACGAGCAATGTCACTGTGACAGAAGACTAGGATTTTGTCTCTACACTTAAATGGTACTGTACTAAATATTGCTGTAGTCTTCTGTTTGTATGATATATGCATGACGCTACTGATAATTTCTTTATAGGGCCAGAGTGGCGGCCTTACCCATTGGGAGGCTCCAGGCGGCAGGTCTTTGCGAGGCCCTGGCCCTGTCTGTCTAAAAGTATGCCATGCAATAGTAGGTCTGGTTTAGGTATTTGTCATGTTTAATGAGAAATGCTGCAGTTATACAGATAAATAAAGTATCTTCACGCCCATATCCCCGAAGAGGTAGGCAGAGGCACAACCAGGGCACCCACGACTAGCCGAAGATACTAAGTCCCACAATGTGATAGGTGGCAAGCCTATCGCCAACCGGGCACATATCCTATCCCGAGCAACATTTTTTTTATTAGAAAATTGGAAAAATCCAATTTTCTTTTTGTTGCCCGACCCGGGATTCGAACCCGGGACCTGATGCAGTCGAGTCCAACAACTGAGCCGCTAGACCAGAGGCGATAGAGAGTAGTTATACAAATAAATAAAATTTTTGGATATAAATATTTTACAAACTACTAGATATGATATATTTTAAAATTTATGTTTTCGGCTTTTCTCAAAACTCAAATATTTAATTAAATCACAATAATCTAAGGAATGAGCTACGTCATTTTGTATTGATAGAATAACAAGGGCTGAAAGCCCATTAATTTTTTTAAAAAATAATGTTTAAATAATTTTGAGTTCCGAAAAACTGCTTTTAGCTGACGCAATTGTAACAGGTTTGGTGGCAATAATTCTCAGTAAGTACTATTTCGTTAGTAGGGTAAACTGCTGTTTTTTCTCTCTTTTAAGCACTTCAGCACCGAGGTAATGACGTCGTTCCCTTCAAACACACGCACGGATGAACATATAGAGTTTTACATACAATTCATGTCCATCGACATCACATATATTTTCTCCTACTGTCATAGATATTTGTAAGTCGCTGCATTGTTTTTTTTGAATATATTATTGCTTCTTCATAATATTTATTATTTTTTCAACAATTCGAGTTTTTACGTGACTTCATCATCATCATCATCAGCCGGAGGACGTCCACTGCTGGACATAGGCCTCCCCCAAAGATCGCCACAAGTCACGGTCACCAGCCGCTTGTATCCAGCGACTCCCCGCGACTTTGACCAGGTCATCAGTCCACCGGGTGGGAGTTCGTCCAACACTACGTCCTCCGGTGCAGGGCCGCCACTCGAGAACCTTTCTTCCCCAGCGGTTGTCGGTTCTGCGAGCAATATGGCCTGCCCATTGTCACTTCAGCTTGCTAACTCGCTGCACTATGACGGTTACTCTCGTTCTCTTGCGGATAACCGAATTACGGATCATATTTCGCAGAGAAACACCGAGCATAGCTCTCTCCATAGCACAATGAGCGACTCTGAGCTTATTTAAGAGGCCCACATTTAACGGCCAAGTCTCAGTTCCATATGTCATTACTGGTAACACACACTGGACGAAGACTTTCAACTTTAGGCTCACGTGACTTGCCATAAGGTAATTGTATGAGCTCAATTTAAATTTTTTTTTCCGATATAGTGGTCATTAATCGTCTTATCCTTTACTTCGTTTAGGTGAAGTCTTAGCACGGGACCGAGTCGGGTTATTAACTTCAGTAAATCAATAAAGTTGCCGCTTGTCTAACTCGAATCAGAGTCAGATGTTAATTTCTCTGCCTTTCTTGTTCAATTTGTGACTGGCCCAAGGAGTCAATAGTGGTCAGTTTTTAAACTATTCTTTAAATTAACCCATTTCAACATTCAATCTTTGTGTTGTCGAATAGATTCTTAAGACTTTATGTGATACCCATATGTTTCTAATCACACACTTCACTTGATCCAATCTCTATATTTTCTAGCCCGAATAGTCGACACGGAAAGCAGTAAACGGCATTCTTATATTACTTATTGTTTCATTAAATTATGTTTCGTATTAATGAATAAGTTAACTTACTTTATTTACACTTTCCGCTACGTTGTGACTTAAATAAATAATTAAGGATCAAGGTAAACAAAGATATTCAAAATTTGCTTGTGTTATTGCGCGAGGCCCCGGGCGATTGCCCCGTTCGCCACCCCCTAAGGCCGCCACTGGGTCCAGCGTATTACTACAGTCAATTACTGACAGATAACTTAGCGTATAAGGCGGTGTCTTTTTTAATCATCATTGAAACATAATTAGTGACTGTGGGAAAATTGACTGCAAAATCCAACATGTATCCAACAACCAACAAGTGCGTTCATATTTTGCCGAAAGCTTTTCAATAAGAACATTATTAATAAAGATCCACTAAACTGTCTGCGGTGTTTTTTTTTCATATAAAATATAAAAAAAATTATTCCAAGCACGAGTAGCGCTAAAAGCTACACTATTTAAAGAAAATCAACCCAAAGAAATATAATAGGCTGATACGAAGTAAACTGTAGATAATTAATAAAATCAAACGGATGGTTTTAATGCCAAGGAGTTAAACTGGTAAAGCAACAGTGAGAAACAAAAGTTCAACTCATTTGATATATTTTTTAAATTAAATGTTCAATAACCCCGGACAAAACCTTTTTTTTTTATGATATTGGAAGGCAAATAAGCAGACGGATTTCCTGATGGTAAGAAATTCACGCTGCCTAGAGACACCAAAGGATCTGAGGCCGGGATGTTAGGCCTCGAGCAAAAGTAAGTTTACCGGCTACCTTACCATCCGAACCGGAACACGTCATGACGTTACGGCGGCAGGAATAGGTAAGGCGGTGGTATCAAACGGGGACCAAAAAAATTGTTCTGCATTGCTATTGGACCACGTTATCAACATTAAGTTCATTTCAACCAATCAGAACGCTTCATACTCATTATCAAATTATAAAGGCGCGTTCTGATTGGGTGAAATGAACTTGGTACAGACTAAAGGAACAATCTCGATCGAGTCAACTTGAAATAAAATAATCCACATCGAAGTCGGCTCATTGGTTCAAAAGGCGATGTCACAGACATACACCTACAAAAGTCAAACTTACAACACCCCTCCTTTTCCGTCGGGAGTTAAAAAAGGGAAAAATAAAACAGATTTCCAAATTTACACATTGTATTATTATTTATACAAATATAAATAAACAATAAATCGCTGCAAATAAATGTTACATTCAAACAATTCAACCAGGAATTGTTTACAAAAGGAATTATTTTCTGGTGTGGCCAGAATTTACGTATATTTTATTTATAGACACACTGTACATAGAAAAATATCTCGTATTAGTGCTTATAATATACTTATTTGTATTGCGAGATTAACACCATCAATTCCACATTTTCAAATCATATAAAAATCGTTTTTATAAGCCACTAGCAGCACTTAATTAAAAATATTATATTTATCACTTGGGAACTTCAGCCTTTTTATTAATAAACATGGACTAAAGTACTTTCAAGGTTAAACTTGATATAGTGGTCTGTAAACTAAAAAATGCGAATTTTCAAATGTTCTAATTAAAATAACGTTCTTTTAACGATACTAGAAAACGTAATATAAAAAAACAAAACATAAGTTGTCCGATTAGTTGGTACATGAAATTTCTCACGACTTTTAATCTATTTATCGGGAAGCATTAATTTTAAGTTGACATGCCAATCTAACATGTCTAGAATCTAATGTCTAACATCTCTTTTGTTTTTTAACAGCAAAATTACCTGTCAAATTAAAACTTGGGAGTACTTTACTCTATGTTTAGTAATAACACAGCAGAAGTTTATAAACGTTAAAAACACAATATTAAACGTTTGCATTAAAATATAGAACAAAGTAACAAAATATTAAAACAATGTTGAAATACGTTTATATATGATTAAAATGAAAAATTTGTATATCGTACAAACTTCTTTTGATGTTATTTAATATATATAGGTCGCCATAATTCTAGTAGCAACTTGGCCTGAACTCCAAATATGTTAATACAGTAGACTAACTAATTAAGAAAGAATTTAATTTTTAAAGATAATTATAGAAGTAAAACACTGAAGTTTCATTTTTAAAGACATTTTGATGCTTTTTTACAATTAACTTAAAGAATAATACTGTAAACTTCCCCATTACTTGAAAACAATAAGTGAATTAAAATGGTGAAAAAAATTTTTAACCACACTAGCAACACTGGGAACCATTATTGTTCTTCTTCTTTTTTTTCAGTGTACCGATAAAATGTCTTAGGGTGAACCATAGTCATCCACCATATTCATCCTTAACAGTTCATGTGTAAAATTTAAACAATTTTCCACACAAATAGCAGCATTAGACTTGATTAATGTAAGTATTGCTAGTGCTTTATTCTTTATTCAAATCAAACTTGCACGAACAGGAATCACAAATAAAAGCTAGTCAGAAAAAATATACGTAAAATTTGACCACAGCTCTTTAAGATTACGTTCATCCGCCTTAAACCATACACAGTTTATTAAAAAACTATTAATTAAGCTATATATTTTGGTTTACAAAATATATAAATATCATTAAAGTTTTAAAGTTTAATAAATATTCAACAACCCAAGATGTCAACATATCGGTGAACTGGTACACCAAAAATTGTAATATTTAATGTACAATTAAATTTTTATATACAATGAGAGAATTTCATCAAGTGCCGACAATGAGACCTATGCAACAAACATTTTCAATATTTGTGATGACGTTTGTAGCAGACACATTTTACATTATTTCGGGTGAACTGTTTTATCGTCCGCGCACGCCGCATTATATTTGCAAAAACAGTTCCAAAATTATTCTTTTTTGACTTATTTACATTTAAAATGGCCAATCAGGATATAATATAATCAGTATCATAGCATCTGTTGTTCAGCGAATGCCACAGATATATGAAATGCCAAAAGTTATTTTTAACTAATACCTATAATGAAACAGGGCTGTTTAAGTACTAAGAACATTTACTTTCAAACACAAATCAAAAATTAAATTCAACTAAGTTATGATTATGATGGTTTCGCCCCAGTTTGATTCGGTAGCAGATTTTATATTAAAAATTCAAATAATATTAATGTATCATATTTTTTTGATTATGTACTGCAAAACATTTTAATATAATATTAGATTAAACAAAACATAAAACAACTCTTTAATTTTACACATTTGTATTTATTTAGTTACAGTTTTCTTGAACTTCAACCGGTATTTTCTAAGCGAATTTAGTAAAAAAAAATAATGAACATCAATGTCTGAATTTCACCCAGAGTGTTGACAATATTTATTCTGATATCTATTTAAGTATTTCTGAATGTTAGTATCGTTGTCTAACACCTATAACACAAACTTTTATTAGCTTACTTAGGACAGATCAATTTGTGTAATTTGTTCAGAAATTATTAATTTATTATGATCCATTCCTGTTTTCTCATAATATGCAAATAAAAAAAATACTTAGGGTTTTCGATGAGAAATTGACATTGAATATGACAAAAACCTTCTCGTTTTAAGTATCGTGGTTGGTAATATTTTCACTTATTTCATAAGAAAAATAGTAAGATAAAGAAATCTGCTGGTAACTAGAGTTTTTGTAATGAACTAAATCACTAACTTTATATTTTTAGTTGATAGTTCATGGACCAAAATCCCACTCATATATATTTTTAGTTTTTATTGATATTCTTTTTCCTATTACGTAATGTCTTGTCCATTTAATATATAAACGGTTATAAAATATTTCTGTATTTTACAACTCCTCTGATCTTTTATCGATTCCATTAAAATAAGCTTTAAATTTGCTAAACACAAATAACCCAGAGTTAACACACGTGCGAAATCTTATGCGATATTTTTAAATTCCGTAGCAAGACCAATATTCAAATGAAGATTGTCTTGCTCTGTCACACTTGAAAATAAAGAGATAGGTATAGGAGCAGTTATAGCAGTGTAACATTGCATCGTAAAAAAACCTTTAAAATGAGCTTCATTGACGTGACATAAGGCTCAGATCAGAGGACAGGCGACAAACTTTAATAAACTAGGTTGAGAAGTACAAAAGTTGACTATTGAACAGATATCAAACAATTGTTTTTTAAAATGCGTAAACTTATTTTGTACCTCTTACACAATATTAATACAATATTTTTAATGAAAAAACTATTTTCAATATTATTTCATTATTTCTAAAACGGCTAGTTACAGTTCACGCAAAAATTAAAATGTAGGTAACATGTCGTTGCGCAGAACTCATTTCAAGGTATCGACGGGGATATGTGCGATATCAGTATAGATATTGATTTCTAAGACATAACAATATAAGAAAATAAACACGCTCTGTTGAACTTAGAAGCATGTACTGGATATTTATTTTTTGAGGCGTGACATCTTGATGCTCAATCAAGGTCGTCCACATTTCAGTACCCATAGCCCCAATACACATAAAAAGAAACATTTATTAAATATGACAAAACATTTTAATTTGCAGAAACAAATTCATTACTTATACAAGCAAGTGGTTAACTTTGTTTATGTCGTTTACATGCTATTATGCGTCAGCTCGAACAAATGCTATCGCGTGATATGAAATTATGCGATTATAGTCTGTCATCTGAACTGCACTGAAATGTAGCGCCGCATTACAAATTTCCAAGAGGTTGTGAGACTCAATGTCGCAATGTCGTTAAGGGGGGCTCAATAATCGCAGTGTGCAGATCGCATGTATGAACGAGCGGTTTGTGTTCTATGTTATGAAGAAACCTGTATGGTTTACAGCGGGCTTCTGAGCAGACTTCATACAGTTCACCGTTCCTCAAGCATGACAGTTTCTTGTGGATACAGCTTTAACGCTTTTAATGTACTATTCTGAGATTCCATTGTAAGCTGAAATAAATTTTTTCTTTAAGTTCATCTTCGCCATGTTTAGTCCTATTTTGTGAAATTTGGGTAATCGTCATATAACCGATTTATACAATGTTGGTTTGTGCTCCTTTGCAGAATATACCATCTGCCTTTCTGCAAGGTAGCTCGTAAGCATTACTAGGCGGCTTGAATTTCCTATCATCAGGAAAGCCGTCTGCTCGTTTGTCTTTCAATATCTTAAAAAAACAGTCCAAATCGCCATATGTAAAAGCCTTTTTCGGCGATTTGGACTTATGTTAATGTTAGTCCTACATATCGGAAACACCAAAGTATGGCTAATTGGTCGACAACATGTTACTTAAGTAAGTACGGCGGCCATTAGATATTAAGCTGAGCCCTTATTTTTAAAATGAAAAAAAAAAAACTCACACCGGTTCAGTACTACTCTAGTGATGCGTAAACGAAAACTTACATCTCTCCTAGGCCAGCTAGCGATTACTTTATAGTTCTCGTGTGGGTAACCTTTGGATGCTAGAAAATCGAGAAGGGCCTGAAAAAAAAAACACTACATTAAAATAATGTAAACGCATATAAAACTTCTGTGGGTTAATGTGTATGTGTGCGTATAGTTTTGTAAAAACTTTGTGAAGATTGTGGAAACACTGTCCTCTCTGTCTGGTGATATCGCTTTGCCGCCTTGTTGGCCGAGGTGTAAGTGAACATGCCTTACTCCATCGACCATTCGTGAGGCATGGCTTCAATACCCGACGGGGACAAGTATTTGTATGATGAACATAGATGTGTGTATTTTCGGGTCTGAGTGTTTATTAAATTTATTCTGGCGTTTATTTAAGTATTTCCATGTATCTTTATCAAACATGCTAAATCCTATATAGTAACCCCGTTAACTCATATATTTTATCTCAGTCTCGGTTCTGGTTGTTTTCCTGGTGTGTGGAAAATTGCTGCTGTCACACCAATTCTCAAGGATGGCTCGGGAGATGACTACGGCAATTACAGACCTATTTCACTTTTAAGCAACTTCTCAAAATTGCTGGAAAAACTAGTAAACGTTTGACGACTTTTTTAGAGCAAAGTCGATTGTAGTCGGATAAACAATTTTGATTTAGAAAAGGTAAATCAACTGAAGATGCTGCTCAAAGTTTAGTAAATAATGTTGCATCGCATCTGGACAATGGTCTTAGTTGCTATGGAATATTTCTGCCATATATATCTGGCATATTATACATATGCCAGAAATGCTGTTGAGAAGGCTTGTTTGTTGTACAAATGGCTTCAAGATAACCTCTTAACACTGAATACGAAAAAAACTAAGTATTTGTGTTTTTTTACAAGACGGCTAACAGCCAGCCAATACTCACGTCAGATCTCAAGATTCACACGTGCAAGAGTAGCTCAGTATTGGCTTGTAGTTGTGCTACCATCCAGCTTAAATATCTGCGTTTGCTATTGGACGAACGCTTGAATTTTGAATCACACGTTATAACTCTGGCTGGCAGATAAATATACAAAAAAAAAAAAACAAATTGATAATTCTCTTTTTGAAGTTATACTTCTTTTGGAGCGTTTGGAAAAAATGATGAGGGTAAATTTTTACGATACGCGCGCACACCGTCACGAAACACCGACATGATGAAGTTAGCTATGAAGTTAGCTATAGATAACATTTTAGTTTTTAAAAGGATTTTTATCTTATTACGCCGAAGAAGTATAACTTCTAACGCGTGTAAACAAGTACAAACACACTTTTTTTTATACACACGTTAAAAATAAAAGTGTTGAACGTGCGTAAGTAATGTGTTGAATTGGCATTTGGCGTATAGTGTGAGTGAGCGTATGATTGTGAGTGCGTGTGCGTGTCCGTACCGCGAGCGTGTCGGTGGGGCGGAAGCGGCGCTCGAGGTGGGCGTGGTGCGGGGGCGGCAGACGCACGCGGATGTGCGCCGCCTCCTCCTCCGCCGCCGGCTCCGCGGGCACGCGCGCTTCCGCGCCCGCTCGCAGCGCCTGAATCCATAATGTCATGAAATCTTAATTGTGCATAATCAAACTGACAAATAACTATAATCGACAGCATAAGATTAAAGTTTGTAGTACACAAAAGGCGGCATCGCCTAACAAAGCGATCTCTACCAGACAACCTTTTTGCTAATTAAACTAACATAGGTTTAGTAGATAAAGAGATTAAACATACAAATACTAAATTAAATAATCATAACAATAAGAAGGAGAAAAATGTAAGTAGTATAAACGTAAAACTAAACTTTTATTTTTTTTTTACTTTTTTTAAATGTATGGGGCCTAGTTTTTTTAGAATTTTGTCTTTTCCTTTAGTGTTTAGATATTAAAATAAGAGTCAAAATTAGTTTATCTACATTAATCCATGTAAAAACCCGACATATTACCAAAATTTGTACGAAATTAGATGCATTGTAGATGCAGATAGCTATAAATCATCAAACAATTTAACCATTTTAGTGTACACACTTGTTGGATGCATTTTCAGGGAAGGAGAGTAAGCTACAATGCACATTTCACAAAATTAGGTAGATTATCTGAATTTACCAGCTAATTGTTTTACTTTACAGGCTAATATCTCAATTAATCGGTAAAATATAGCATCACTCATAAATTAAAATTCTGCACCCGTGCTAAGTGATGCACTTGCGAATCCAATGAAAGTAAAATTGCAAAACTTACAAATGATATAATCCTAAGCTGAACTCGTTAATTAATTAATTAATTAAGACAATATAAACTTGCCTCTTTCCTCGCTTCTTCCATTAACCGTTCTGATTCTACTCTTTCCATTTCTTGATTTCTTTCTAATTCTTGCTGTTTCTTTATTTCTTCTTTTGCTCTAAAAAGGGGTGGAATAAAATGATCAATTTTCTGAAATCCTCCGATAAAATAACCCGAAATTGTAATTATAAATGCGAAATTTGTTAAGATTTTTGAAATATTGTTTCTTTGTGTTTGTTATATAATCATATTTTAACGTCTGCACCGATTATTACGAAATTTGGCACATAGTAATCTGTGACCCGGAAAAGGAAAATCCCCCCGGATTGCCGCAAGAAGTTTCTACCAATGAAGCGGCCTTTTGGTCACATAACATGTGCATAGCTTCAGGCATAAGTTTAAAGCTTGTCCATATGCAAAAGCGGACCAATCGATATTGGGCTCTCACTTACAACATACGATTGTAGTGTAAATTTCTAATTATTTCCTCCTTCTGCAGTTTTCTTTTTTTAAACATTGCGAGTGAAAAGCAAAAGTCCATAATTAGCCATTTACATAATTGACTAGCTTATTAGTATTTTACATGCATTGCTTTTTGATTCGAAGTTTAATACATTTGAATTTTATTCAAAGTTTTAATAAATGTAAATCCCTCACCTATCTGCTTCTAAGCTCCGTTGATATGCTTCGTCCTGCTCTCGCTTGACTCTTTGGCGTGCATCTCTCTCTTTTTCGAGCCTTGCATCCTCATCGCGCTGAACCGCGAATCGCTCTAGCGCCTCTACAAGACCACCCACTAATTCTGATACGCCTACATTACCTAGAAAATTGATGCTTTTTATTGTTAGCTGGTGGTAGTGGTATCGGACAATATTTACAAACTGAACCGTGCAAACTATCGGACGTAAGTCGCGGACGTGACGATGAGCGTTCAGACGTCCGAAAGATATCTGGCGCGTTCGATGTTTATGTCAGCAGTAAGGACCCGCGGTCGGCATGTGCACATTTATCAGTCGCGGCCGTAAGCCGTGGCTGACAATGTTTCCAGCTAAATTGTCTCGGAGGTTGTCAAAGGCGCTGTTTTTGGCGCAAAATTGACACTTGGCACCTCCTTTTATTGAGTTATTTGTCGAATAAAAGACGCAAAAAAATCTTGTCAAACATTCTGTATTTTATTTCCTTTATGGAACTTTTTAATATCCAATTTTTCTTATCAATAATTGCAGTATAAAATTTCGCCTTTGATAAACATGAAACTTTTTGATAATTTATTTTTCGTTTCGTAATGACCTGAAATTTTTTTTAGAACAAATCCTTAGTGCCAATAAATATTTTTGAAGTGAAACTTCTTTATCGATATAATATGAAAGAAATCTGCATTCACTTGTTTCCGTTACTTTTATTGACCTCTAGTCACGCTCCACAAAAAAACACTGCATGTTATCACCAAATTTCATGCTGCGTTATTAGTAACTTTTGTTTCGTTGCATTGTACGTTTACAACTTGAGCGCGATATATTGTCTTTTAAAAGTAAATCTTCTTTTCTGTTACGCTCTACGAAAAATTATGACATCAAGAAGTTTTACTTCTACGTGGACACACATCAATTTATTTTTGTACTATATATTATTTGACTTCAAACATTTATTAAACAAATATAAACCTACTTACCATTGATAACGGAGTATATTTCTGTGTTGGAACGTACTCTCATTATAATGACTAACGCCGGTAACCGATCTACTGGAATGCTTCTTATTGTCATGCTGGCTACTGGACCGAGAGCATTTGTTATTGATGTTAATAATCTGTTGACAAATATAATTTTTTTATTAAAAGTGTGCGAATGAGAGTATGCTTTTTATTTGAAGAAAATGATTTGGTACTTTTAAAAATTCAGGACTTTTTAGGATAAAATCATTCTCAGCATTTTTAAATTTGTAAATACACATACACGCAAATTTACAAATTTTCATGCGAGTGTGTGTTTGTGTGTGTGTGTGTGTGTGTGTGTGTGTGTGTGTGTGCGTGCGTGCGTGAGTGTGTGTCTGTGTTTTGAAACGTTTGGGGTAACTTACTTTAAGCAACAGCAGAGTGTTAAAATAAAACAAAATCTAAGGAAAGTTACGGCCATAATAAATCTGACTTGACTTATAACGAACTCATATAAAATGAATAAATACAATTAAATAGCCATGGGACATAGCGACTTAAATATTAAGGAAATAAAAAAATCACAGCATGATGTGAATCGTTATAGCTTAAATGGTAGAGCGTCTTCATCGAAAAATGAAGGGGCACTGTTTCAAACCCAGTACCAGGCGATGTTTATCTTTCTGAAAAAAATTTTAGGGTAGATTAAGCTTATGAAGCTAAATGAGCGGTTTTTACCAGTGCCCGCAGGTTCTGTAAAATGTAACTTTATAAGCAAAAAGTGCGAGCACAATGCACGACGCGTTTTACACCCGGACTGCCCGCGGTTGTTTGCGGTTCCCGCGGCAGCGGTCGCATGCCCCCGGAATCATACAAATTTGAGACCGATGCTTTCAACCGCGACGGCTATGTGACCGCAGAAATTAGCGGTCACATGAGTTTTGAAATAAAACCGCAGTTGGGCGACCGCCGCGAGCGCGGGTAAAATACGCTTCGTGAGTTCTTAGTCTTAGATGTATACAGTCGTGGTCAACTAATTAGGGACACTCTTTGGTTAAACCGAATTGTGAATTTATTTTTTATTTTCCAACGAATCCAAACCATATTCCATATCTCTTACATGTAAGTATAATTAGTCATTTATGTGCCCGATTAAACAAACAATAACAACTTCTTAAACATTAAACCTCTTGACAGTATAGCTGATAGATTATCGTAGTGCTATTTGTTTAAATAATGCTGGCTGGCCATATAATTAGGGACACTGAGATATTGCGTTCTATTTTCAAAATTTGAATTTCAATACTTTTTTACTTCTTCTCTTATTGTTTCGTGGTAGTTTTGGCGACAATCCCGATATTTATTTTAAGATTTGAAAAATATTTTGAAGAAAAATGGGTAAAA
>NJDC01004000.1:12746-23072 GCA_002245475.1 Calephelis virginiensis
GATATCGAGATTCAAGAGTAACTCTACTGATAATTTGGTATCACTATACTTAATTTTTTTATTTTTTTATTCCGTTTTGACGTCAATTACAATGACTACCGATTTAAAAAAATTAAATCTGGCTTTAAAACACTGTAATGTTCCAGGGGTAAAGATATAATCATTAAAAATATATTTTTTTAATTTTCCAGGGGTAAAAATATAATTATTAAAAATTAATTTCTGAAATTTTCCAGGGCTAGAGATATAATCATTAAAAAAATATTTCTGAAAATTTCCAGGGGTAAAGATATAATCATTAATGTCTAGTAGTAAATAACGAGCTCATACAGTGATTTACGGCGGCATCGAGAAAACAAACGATATACTCATATCTGTATAATATCTTCAATTGTGAACTTTAACTGAATAAAACTGTATAAGCTACCATTTCTCCCGTTCCCGCCAAAAACTCATGGAATTCATTACATTTAACTAAAAACATTGTTTTGCAAAATCAATAACGCATTCCAATAATTTAAAAAAAAATTCAAGTTTAAAAAAAAGTGTAAATAAATTTAACCCCAGCTACAGTATACTAACTCCATTTCAAAACCTTGCCTGGCTCGTCAATAGCTTTTATAACTCAAGAACGGCAGAACTGATTAAGCTAAAAATTTATTGGGAGATAGCGTAGAAGGACATATGACACTTGTTATCTCGTCGATTGCGAGGACACTAGGAAAACCAACATTTTAATTTTCCCATACAAACAGAACGGGTGGCAAAAAGTTCGCCGGAACAGCTAGTATTTAATAGTTCATGTTGTTCTGTACTTGAATGACTGTTGTTACTCAGACCCCGAAGTGGTGCACTCCTTGTCTCCGTGTGCCATTTTTGATGACCTGCTGTGTAGAGTTGCACGATGAGTAGCAAGAAACTTAGCTCCGCCGGATCAGTGGATGTGAAAGAGAGCGTTTTCCCAGCCCCGTATTTGGCGAAGGTGAGGACACCGTGTGACTTTAGTCGGTAAGTGTTCGACATAACCCGTCACTTGCCCAAAAGTGACAGGCATCCATGAAGATTTTGACATGTAAAGAAATAGAACGGTGACCCCAACAATGTTTAAGCTGAGCGAGCGAATCAAGCGTGAACGGCCGCTGAAGCGCCAGAAACTATGTATTTTTGAGAGAAAACTAGAAAGACACACTGACAGATACATCAAACTTATAAAACCTTGTTATTGTTTAAAGACTAAAGTAATTGATTTAACACAGATCTTTTTCTTTAATGAATATGAATCATCGTTGTGTTCGTTTTTCGACGTATTAGGTAATTTACACACCTTTTTTATGTAGTACTAGTAGTTTCTCGTAGCTTCGCCTGCGTATCTTGGCTTCTACTGCACTAAATATAATGAAACAAAGCCTTTGTGACTCAGTAATAATGTTAAAAAAAAAGTATCTTCACACCCATATCCCCGAAGAGGTAGGCAGAGATACAACCAAGGCACCCACGACTAGCCGAAGACACTAAGTCCCACAATGTGATAGGTGGCAAGCCTATCGCCAAACGGGCACATTTCCAATCCCGACCAACATTTTTTTTTTAATTAGAAAATTGGAAAAATCCAATTTTCTTTATGTTGGCCGACCCGGGATTCGAACCCAGGACCTCATGCAGTCAAGTCCAACATCCGGACCGCTAGACCACAGAGGCGAAAGTAATAATGTAGCATTCTAAAAGTGAAAGAATTTTTGAAATCGGTCCAGTAATTTCGAAGCCTATTCATTTCAAACAAAACAAATAAAAAATCAAATATTTCCTCTTTATGATATTAATATAGATGCTCTTAGTAACAACATTATTAAATAAAACAATGCCATCATTAAATGTTACGAAGAAAAAAGATCTGAAATGTAAAATAAATATAAATTTTAACTGGTTATTGGTAATAATAGTAACAGCATTAATGAAAACAAATTATCACTAACTATTATAATATCCGTTGGTAATAATAACAATATATAAATTAAAAAGTATGGAAAATCAAATCATGAAGAGTAATTACTAGTGATAAAAATCAGCAGTAAGAAAAAGAACAGGATTTAGAGCTGTATGTGAGCTAATGTAGATCACTGTTTCTTAATTAAATAAAATTAATCTATTCCTAATATTATATTGAATCAGGCGCTATTTTCGGAAATCCATTACAACAGATGTAAAATGAGCCTTTTTTGCTAATTCCGCGTAAGCAGTGTAACTGTTGTAGCAAATAGCCCTCCAAATGACACAGAATGTGACAAGCCTTACTAACATTCTCACCGCCCACCTCCGCGACCAGTACACGAATAAAGGAAGAACTCGGGACACAATACCACTTGTCACGTCCTTAGCAAACTTTGTCGAAGAACTCACCACAGAGAACACCAAATCACACTAGACGTATGTTTCGCCTCGACACCGGGGTTCTCTGTGTCCGGCGTAGGATTCAACTTCTTTAGGTCCCGGGTTCGATCCTCGGGTCGGGCAACAAAAAAACTAGAAAATGTGTATTTTCAATTTTCTAATAAAAATAACGTTGCCCGGGATTGGATATGTGCCCGGTTGGCAATAGGCTTGCCACCTATCACATTGTGGGGCTTAGTGTCTTGGGCTAGTCGTGGGTGCCCTGGTTATACCTTTGCCTACCCCTTCGGGGATATTTTTTCTAGGGGTTAAGATACTCTATTTACTCTTATGTATCATAAGTTTATAGGACCCTGGTAATGGAAATGAAATTATAAACAGTTATTACCTTCATGCTATAGACAGAAATACCCGTAAATTTGGAGGTCAATAATACACGAGGTTAATAATAGTCCATAATGGCTATAGATTTGATAATTTGTCAAAATTCCCTAGCGATTCTTGTATGTCATGACACCTTGGTACTGAATACGAAATTATAAACATCGCTCCTGTTCGGTTTCGATACTTCAGTTTTGTGAATGCAAAGTTGAAATCTTTTTTTGCTTCATAACTAACTATACCGCTATTAATAAACTATCTAAAATTATTTGCTATTTTAGACCAGTTTACAGGAAACCACTGTTACTTTTCAATAATTAATAAAAATATATTTTTGCAACAAAACTATAACAGACTAATCTCTATCTGTAGATAAGTTATTAATAATGGCCGTTAAACAAATAGTAAAAACCACAACTTTGTATTTTAGACGATAAAAACCGAAAGAAAAAAAGACGGTTTGCACTCCGAGAGTGCCAGAAGTTCAGAAATGAAAACATGAATATTAATGATGTTAATTTTTGTTATTTTGGAATGGATAGGGAATAATTTTGCACGAATTGCTTTAATCACGTGGTCATCGCATCCCGCCTGAACGGATTGATCGGACCAGTTTTTCTAAACTTTTTTTGTTGTTTTGGTTATTGTCAGGAGAAGGTTCATATGAAGAGAAAAAGCGAAAAATTGCAGCGAAAGTTGGAAAAATAATACTAAGAGTTTCTAAAAATTCTAACTATAATATTTCAGCATATCTTTGGAAACTTAATATTTGTTTACAGGAATATAAGTTAATTAAAAAAAAATTGCTATACATTGTGTCACTAGGAGGAAAAAAATTATCTTGCTGTGCATGTGTCTCGTCTTTACTGAGTAAGCAATACTTTCGTGGGTCAATGTATACGTTTTTACAATAAATTTCCCGATTGTGTGAAAGACTTTCCAATTAATAAGTTTAAGAATGTGTCAAATTGAAATTATATGAAAAAGGTTATTTTGTCTTTATCGAATATTTAGCAGATAATAACGCTTGGGATTACTTGGTCCTGATGCCAATCTAAAAATGAAATGTAAATGTAAAAATGAATGTCCGTTTCGCGTGGTCATAGCATCACATCTGAACGGATGGACCAATTTTTGTGATTCTTTTTCTATTTTTAATTATTTATACGGGATACTCACGATCTCTTTTTATTTTATTTGTCGATATTTCGGCCTAGTTGCATAGACCGTGGTCACGACGGGACTGCGGCGGCGAGCTGTAACTTTTATATTTTCGTATAAATAATTAAAAATGTTATTAATTCGCGACGATTTAAGTTTAAAATCCTATCTTTTTCTATTGTTTTGGTTATTGTCAGAAAAATGTTCATCTGAATATTTGTATTTTTATCGCATTTGCATAAAACACAGGGCAAGTGCTAAAATTAATACACCTTAAGTGATATTCCATTATAATGATTTTCATAGCTACATCTATTTTCAAAGTTGTCTACCCCGACCTTATTACCATTTAAGTCAACACTGCTCATTTCTTTTCTAATTAAATCAAATAATTCTACTCTCCAGTGACACTTATAAACAAGAATTTTATCAATTCGCGCAAATTTATTGCGCGATTACTCGACTAACAGTGATAAGATTTTGATAATTATTTTTTACAAAAAAAAAGACAAATTATGATTCCAAAGCCAGGCGGTGCCACACAAATTATATCCGATCCGATTAGTGGACTTGTGAGTTAGGTATCGTCACAAGTGCCTCATGTACGGCGTATGTGGATAAAAAGATTTTCTATTATATTTTACTTAATGCATAAATTTTCATGTACCTACCTTGACAACGCGTCGTTAAGGTAAAAAGATATAAGCTATATGAAAATGTATCATGACTAATAATGACGTAAAAACATGTCAGATCTTGACATAATTTATGTGAGACCATCTCGGAAATATGACCTGCCTTTTAAAAAACGTGGTAATGAATTTAAAGTCGGTGTTTTGTAGTTTTACTGCGCTTATAATAATATTAGTTATTTATTTTATTTTCTCCGTGTTCGGCCGTGACTCTTGTAGAATAGACCATCTGCCTTCCTGCCAGGCAGCTCGTCAGAAATGAGCAAAGGTTATATGGGTCATTACCAATAAGAGCACTGGTGATAGAATGCCGTGCTACAAATTGTCCGGGACCCACCGCCTTACCTATTCCAGCCTCCATAGTGATAGTGTTCCGTAGGGTAGCTGGTAAGCTATCACAAATTGATACCTCTGCCACAAGACAGCGACGTAACTACAACATCTATGGTGTCAATCGATCACGACTATCTCTTACCATCGGGAGAGCCGTTTGGTGGTTCACCATCTTATCACATAAAAAAAAAAAAATCAGTTAAATGGACTTCACAAGGATTTTTTGGCATTGTTTTCCAGGGGTTAAGATATCCTATGGATTCTCATGTATCACGAGTCATAACTTTATAAGACCCTGGTAATGAAAATTAAATTATAAACAACATTTTCGTGCCGCTAGTTACTCTTCTAGTAAATAAAGAGAGGAAATATGACGATATTGATTTCTTTCAAAAACAACCTGGCGATTCTCACGTGCTATGACACCTTGGTACTGAATATGAAATTATAAACATCGCTCCCTCCTGTTTTGTAAAAAATGTAAAATGCTTCTTTTTTCATTCAAAGCCTTTTTTTGTTTACTATAGCTAGCTTCATCATAGTTTAGTTAGTTTTGGGTTCCTTTATGGACAGTTACTTTACTCTTTGGTTTTGCGACAACTCGTTTGTTTTTTTTAATTCAATTCAAAAAGATACTTCGATACTATTTAATTTGAAAATTTATGGTAATGTGTCACATAAGAAGAGAGACCTACTCTCTTAAAGCCTATTTACACTTGACAATACCTATGCAACATGACATGAAATATCCTTACATAGGTAAATAAAACAACAGTTTTTTTTCTACATATAATAATTGCCTATAAAATAAAGACAATGGCACAATATTAAATTTCCTGAAAAGCTTTTTACGAATACAAATCAAGCCTTCTCTAGCTATAGCTAACTAGTATAGTCCTGATACCTCATAACATAAAACAGGTTTTTAAAACTTACTCTTTAGGTATCAGTCGAATTGTCATTCATTATAAGCCTATATAATAATACTGACGACACAAATATGACAATCCCTCTCAGATAATTCGGTTGACACTATTTGTCTTATTTTTAAGGCAAATCCCAAGTTTTTTTAATAACAAATTGTCTAATTTCTTTACAATCGGTGCCAAGCCAATTTAATACTTACAATAAATTTATTAGTTTAAAGACTAGGCATCGACTTCAGACCTATTACTAAATAGCCATATAAATAACAGATAGTATATAATTAACATCAAATTTTTATTATTTATTACTTTTTAGTTTTGAAGTGTATTTTTGTTAACGTAGTTGTTTTTATTATGTTTTATTGCTGATATGAATAATTGAATAAAAATAAACATCGGGATAAGTGAAAGTAGATTAAAAATGGTCATAAAAGGAAAACTAACTAAACCTACATGAGTTAAATTTTTATGGGACCAATTCCAAACTATTCCGCATCAAACAAAAAAAGAGTTACATAAATCGGTTCAGAAACCTCGGAGAAATCGGTGTAAATACATAAAAAAAACACGTGTGGCACTCAGAAACTGCCGCGATAAAGCTATTGCATAAGCAGGCATGAGTCACCAGATTGCGGGGCGAAGAGGGGGATTATGCATGTGCAGTAACGCCCATACGACCAATGCCACCTAGAGGCAACTTGCTGAGCTAAAGAGACAAGCGTGACCAAAAAGGTCAGATGTCACTGTGCTAGTGACGGTAAGCCTATGCTCACCTTTTACGAGCTGCCTGGCAGGAAGGCAGATGGTCTATTCTGCAAATGCGCCCTGACGTATAAGATGTAAACAAATACTTGTTTTTTATTGCATTTGCATTAAGCACAGGGCAAGTACTAAAATTAATACACCTTTAGTGATATTCCACTCTTTTATAATGATTTTCATAGCTACATCAGTTTTCAAAGTTGTCTATCCCGACCTTATTATCATTTAAGTCAATACTGTTAATCTCTTTTCTACTTAAGTCAAATTAATCTACTCTCCACCGACACCAAAAAGAAGAAGGTTATCATATCTAATTTGTTACGTGATTACTCGACTAACAGCGATAAGAAAGCCAGGCGGTGCCACACAAATTATAATATCAAGATACTATTAGTGACTTGTGAATTAGGTATTGTCACCAGATTGCGGGGCGAATAGGGGGCTACGCATGTGCAGTAACGCCCATACAACCAATGCAACCTAGAGACGAGTTGCTGAACTAAAGAGACAAGTGTATATGAAATAGCTTAACAAGCCACATCTTGACATAATTTATATATAAGACCATCTCTGAAACATGACCAGACTTTTAAAAGATGTTGTAACTTATTTAAAACCGGTATTTTGTAGTTTTACTGCGCTTATATTATTAGTTATTTATTTTATTTTCCGCAGCTAATCCGGGTCTCCTGTGTAGAATAGATCATCTACCTTCCTGCCAGGCAGCTCGTCAGAATTAAGCATAGGTTCATATAACCTATTCCTATATCATTATCAATAAGAGCACTGGTGATAGAATGCCGTGCTACAACTTGTCCGGGTAGGGAATCACCGCCTTACCTATTCCAAACCTATTCCTTCCTCCATAGTGATAGTGAGATGTTCCATTCCGGAGGGTATCAGCGACGTAACTAAAAAATTCTATGGTGTCCATTGAACACGGCTATCTCTTACCACTGGGAGAGCCGTTAGGTGGTTCGCTATTTTATCACATAAAAAAATATATCAGTTAAATAGACTTTACAAGAATTCTTCGGCATTTTTTTTCAGGTATCCTATGGACTCTCATGTATCATGAGTCATAACTTTATAAGACCCTGGTAATGAAAATGAAATTATAAACAACATTTTCATGTTACTCTTCTAGTAAATAAAGAGAGGAAATATGACGATATTGATTCTTTCATTTGTCAAAAACAACCTGGCGATTCTCACGTGCTATGACACCTTGGTACTGAATATAAAATTATAAACATCGTTCCTGATTTGTAACAATTGTAAATTTTTCGTTCTTTTTCTTTCTCGTTCAAAGCCTTTTTTTGTTTACCATAGCTAGCCTCATCATAGTTTAGTTAGTTTTATGGTTAGTTTTGCGTTCCTTTATGGACAGTTACTTTACTCTATGGTTTTGCGACAACTCGTTTGTTTCTTTTTAATTCAATTCAAAAAGATTCTTCATTACAATTATTTAATTTGCAAATTTAGGGTAATGTGTTACATAAGAAGAGTGTACGTACTTAAAGCCTATTTACACTTGACAATAATCATGCAACATGATATGGAATATCTTTACATAGGTAAAAAAACAACAGTTTTTTTCTACGAATAATATTTGCCTATAAAATAAAGACAATAGCACAATATAAAATTTCCTGAAAAGCTTTTTACGAATACAAATCAAGCCTTCTCTAGCTATAGCTACTAGTATAGTCCTGATACCTCATAACATAAAACAGGTTTTCAAAAACTACTCTTTAGGTACCAGTCGAATTGTCATTCATTATAAGCCTATATAATAATACTGATGACACAAATATGACAATACCTCTCAGATAATTCGGTTGACACTATTAGCCTTATTTTTAAGGCTAATTACAAATTTGTCTAATTTATTTACATGTACTATTGTTGCACATAAAAAAAAATATGGTACAATATACAGTTTTGTATATTCTACTATTTTAATTCTTCATCTTCATAACATAAATGTCATATAAACTCCTTTCTTTCCTGCACCCATAAGGTCAGTACTCGTCACCATCATGTTGCTGATTGTGGAGGATATGAAGGCTGGTAAACTTGTCCTATTACGTATGCGTAGCCTGAGATTGGTAACACATTGTTACAAACTTTGATGTTTGCACACCACAATGTGGTAGAATATGTTGTATTCTTAAATATCTTTATAACAACTTTTTAACACACATATTCCGCAAATAAATAATTTTCATTTCATTTTCATTTCATTTCATAAGAATGTCTTTTACTATTAGGTAAAATGAAGTAAATTCTCATGGTTCATGACTCTTGTCACACTGATAATGTTTAATAGATAACTATCGTGGTTTCGGCTTAATACATTAAAAGCAGAATTTACTTTTTATGATTTTACAACTACCACCAATCCAATATATGTGAATTTTTTTTTGAAGTGTGAAATAAAGTTTAACAAAAACGACTACGTTAATATAAACCAACTTCAAAACTAAGAAGTAAAAAATAATAAAGATTAAATTTTAATTATATACTACCTATTATTTAAATGTGCTATTTACTAATAGGTTTGAAATCGGTGCCAAGCCAATTTAATACTTATTAAATAATTATTAGTTTAAGGCTTGGTACCGACTTCAAACCTATTACCTAAATAACCTTATAAATAATAGGTAGTATATAATTAACTTTTTTTTTATTATTGGTTACTTTTTAGTTTTGAAGTCTATTTTTGTTAACATAGTTATTTTTATTTAATACTTTTTAGTTTATTGCTGTTATTTATTCAATTAAATCATAATTGAATAAAAATAAACATCGGGATAGGTGAAAGTAGATAAAAACGCTCAT
Source organism: Calephelis virginiensis (assembly GCA_002245475.1). Classification (NCBI taxonomy): domain Eukaryota; kingdom Metazoa; phylum Arthropoda; class Insecta; order Lepidoptera; family Riodinidae; genus Calephelis; species Calephelis virginiensis. The sequence continues at coordinate 22,234 of NJDC01004000.1, forward strand.
AAAATAAAAAAACTAACTAAACCTACATGAAATAAAGTTTTACGGGACTAATTCGAAACTATTCTGCATCAAACAAAAAAGAATTACGTAAAACGGGTCAGAAACCTCGGAGAAATCGGTTTACATACATAAAAAAAACACGTGTGGCACTCGGAGACTGCCGCGGTAAAGCTATTGCATAAGCAGGCATGAGTCACCATATTGCGGGGCGAAGAGGGGGATTACGCATGTACAGTAACGCCCATACAACCAATGCAACCTAGAGGCGAATAGCTGAGCTAAAGAGACAAGCGTGATCAAAAAGTCATTAAAACTTCTGCAATTCCGATGAATTGATGGCAAAACTAAAAAGTATTATCGCTGTGCCATTCGGAGTGGGGGGTGTTTGGTTGTTTTCGTTACGGAATTTCTGGATTAGGTCTCCACGCTCAAGGCCCGCGATAGAAGCGCACAGCTTCTTAAAATATACCGGCCAAATTGAGAACCTCCTCGTTTTTTTCAACTCAGTTAAAAATTGTTTCCCATGTTGTTCCGGGTCCACAATACTCAAGGGGTCCACTAACTACTACAGACCATCTGCCTCTCTGCCAGGAAGCTCGCAAAAGGTGAGCACTGGGTAAAATAGGTCAGTAGTATCAGCAAGACTGATGATAGAGTGCTGTGCAGCAACTTGCACGGGTAGGGATCCACCGCCTTGCCTATTCCTGCCGCCGTAATGATTCTATCATGTTCCGGCCTGGAGGGTGGGGTAGCCAGCCGAATTGCAGAATAGGCCTTACATTCGGGCCGCAGTACAGCAACGTATCGGAGTCAAATTGCAGACAGTATTTGCCACAAAG
>NJDC01004001.1:0-11686 GCA_002245475.1 Calephelis virginiensis
AAAGCTGTCATGCGATGCTAATTAAAATTTATAACAAAATTCCGCAAAATATCAGGAAACTACCTATAAATCGTTTTAAAAGAGTGATAACGAGGTGCCTTAAAGAAAAAGCATATTACAATTTACATGAATATTTTGAAGACAAAGAATTTCTAACAGTAAAATCTAAGTAAAGCCATATGGTTATATATATAATGTTTTTTTTTAATTTGAATTTATTGAATTTTATTTAAAACTATCAGAATTGATTATTGATAACTATTATTAATTATTATTTTGACATATATGTGCCTAATACTATTTCATTGACATTTGATTTGATTAATTGATAACATGTAATTATTTGTTGCTAATACTGTTTTTATTTTTATTATTTATTTCAATGTAAAAATTTGTGGATTAAGTTAATGTCTTATAAAATTTATATGTTATATTTGCATGCCAATAATTGGTATAGTAGTAAGCACTTGTATAGAATGTAAGACCTAATATATACACTACTGAAGGCAAATCAATAAACAATAAACAACAACAATAAACAATACACAATAGTCTACCAGTTATAACCAACACCAGTTATCAACCGAAAAAATCGTCGCAATTTAATTATATTTTAGTACGTCTTAGGTTTGGATATTTTACTGGATGAAGTATTTATAGTTTTTTTTAAAGCAAGCGCTCACCATCTCTCGTTCGTTCTATTACAAATGAACATAATCCATCAAAGTTTTTAAACATTAATTACGAGATCCGAGGGTGGTGTCAAGGGTGTCCAATACTGTTGTGTTTATGTATAATTAAAATTAAATTAAAATTTAAAAAAAAACTCACACACCCAAAGGGTTGGGTTTAAACAGCAAAAAAATATCCGAGTATGTTTGCAGACATTCGGTTAATCACCCCACTTTCACCCACCACAATTTTTAAACAGCTTAACCGATTTTCATTAAACATGTCTAAGAACACTAACATTTCAGTTACCTTTAATACAAAAACAAACTAAATTGAAATCACTGCATCCGTTCGGGAGTTATGATGCCACAGACAAACAGACACACAGACAGACACGTCAAACTTATAACACCCTGCTTTTTGCGTCGGGGGCTAAAAAGGGTAATGAATGTGTAAGAGCTAGACAGATCTGTGACATTTTTCACTACATATGCCTACTTTGTTAAGGACTTGGCGTGACTATGTATGTATGTATTTAATTCGTATGTTTTTTTTTATTATAAGACAGCGAACAAGCTCATGCTCCTCATGATTAAATATTTAATGTTAGGAAAAAATAAAATGCATCTTCGATCAAGTATGGATGAATTAATAAGGATCAACTCTATGATAATATTCATCTGTCTGTGCTGCATTTGCTTCTAAGCTAAGATTACCCAATTAGAGACCAAATAAACCACTTGTTTCTCTACTATCTATAAACGTCAGTCACCAACTCACTTTTATAACCTCTGTACACCAAATGTTCGAGACCAATTGAACGCTAAAACGTGGTCACGATCGAAATTGTTTCAAATGCACTCAGGATTTACGATAAATGCTATTGCGGATAGTCCTCGCGAAGAGGCTCTTTTTTGGAATGTGATTGTAGAGACAATTAAAAAAATGGTGCTTCCAAAAAAGGATAAGGTTCTCAAATCGACTGTAGGTCTTTTTTTATTTGTATGTTACACGAATACGCGGTCAATAGCCAACGTATTTTGATGGTTCTTTTTAGAAAGATAGGTTGGGACCACCTGGGAAAAGCTTTATTATGATCCGAATAGTGGTTTTTGAGTTATACTTAGTAATTGATGAAGTCTCATCAATGATAAGTCGTCAAAATAAGTGAAAAATGTATGCATGATTAAGCTTAATTCGAAATTCCCCGCATTGGTCCGGGCGGGCTCCTTTACAGAATAGACCATTTGCTTTCCTGCCAGGCAGCTTGTAAAAGGCGAGCATAGACTAACCGTCACTAACACAGTGACATCCTACTAGGTGGTAGAGTTTCGCAGCGACTCGCCCGGAATGGTACCACCGCCTTACTTATTCCTGCCACCATAACGTTCAACGCTTGCCGTTGATGTTTTGCGGTTCGGAGGGTAAGGTAGCCGCTAAACTTACTTCTGCTCGAGGCCTAACATCCCGGCCTCACGTTGGCAATGCACCATTACCACCCTTGATGTCTCTAGGCGTCGTGAATTTCTTACCTGATCAGGAAATCCGTCTGCTTGTTGGCCTTCCTTTATCATAAAAAAAAAGAAAACTACTAGTAGGATCTCGATAAAAAGTATTAATCTTTCATAAAAATAATTCGAGATCGGGTACCCAATGATACAGTTAGAGTTGGTTTTTGCAGTTTTACTGCGCTTAATTACTTTAAAAGCGATTGCAGAGAATATTAAAAAACTTATAACTCAAAAATGCATAATGGTACGTTATTTTAATAGTATTTACTCTAACAAAATAAAATTTTAAATAAATATAGAAATATCTAAAAAGTTTATATTATGACTATCGTTAGTGGCAAAAGCGGATGTCTAATATTTAAGTAATATAAAAAAGTATCATGTTTTATACGGATGTAAATTAATAAGTTTTAAAGAACTATTTATAACAAAGCTCCTCGTCTCAAGTACTAGTTTGGTTAAGTGGAAATATCTGCCGGTAAACCAGCTAGCAATCGGCCACTCACCTTTTTGTATTTATGTGTCTTTGCAGCTCATAAACTAAGTTAACATCTGATTGGGACGCATAATTGACGGGTTGTTTTCTGTGTTACCAGTCATAACTTACGAAATCTCGCTATTTTGATGACAAAAGCGCAGTATTAAAACTTTTTACTATACTAGTAACAAAAAAAGGCATTGGTTTTTATCAATTATTTATATGACATCTTACACAACGTAGGTACTTCTTGTCTTAATTAACACAAAAAAAACATTTGACAGAGGTGTTTTGTACAATTATTATAGTTGTAATTTATATTTTGCTATAAATTTATTGAGTAGGTACTAAAGATATTTATTTAAAAATATTTATTTCATATTTGTATCAATATACAGGGTTGGGATCGATTACACTTTTCATTTACAAAGTAATACAAAATGCATGGTTATAACGTAAAAACGTAAACGCCGAGCGCAATCGCATGTGCAGGTTGATGACGTCATGACTCGTCCTAGGTACGACGTAGCGTGACAACAAGCAAAGTATTAACGCGGACTGTTTTAAATGAATGTTCATAAAAGCAAATATTACAATTTGGCAATCAATATCTAAAATCATTTTAACCTTAACTCCCTTATATGAAAATTTCGTCGGTCTTTTAAAAGTAACCCTGAATATTGTTTAGATTTAGGTGTTTATGAATGAACACCAAATTTGTCAATGTTTTTTATTGTTCTATGAACGACGATCTGAAAATTATTATGAATAGAAAACTTTGAACGCATGAAATTTGGTATTTGAAATGTACTGTAGTATTTTACTTTATAAATTAAGGGCAGACTGCAAAAAAACCGACTCAGTTTCATTACTACGTTTCGTTATTTTGTTCGTTCGTTTATCTAGATTCTAGACTCTGAAAAGATAAAAAATATATCCACCTCTGAATCAAGATCTATATCGGTATAGAACCATAAACCGTTAAACGTACAGAAATATACACTCGAATTCAGAACCTCCTCTTTTTTGGAATCGGTTAAAAAGTGGTACTTTATGTCGCTTAACCATAGTTATGATCGCTTAATTTCGACGACTGCTTTACCACCCATTTATGTTTGGTAATAAGAATATTTCAATTTGTTCATTACACAGATTTTTCAAAACTTTTTAAAACGATAGGTACATACATTAGTACTATTTAAATTATGCGCTTCGGCTATATTCGTCAAACTTCGGAAATCCAAATGTATTTTAAAGATATCTATATAGAGTTGTTATTACACATAATTAATCATTTCGCTTAAATTTAGATTAGGTCAGCCACTTTAAAAATAAAAGTATAAAAAATAAAAATTGTAAAGCCGAAGCACGTTTTTTAAATAGTAGTTTTGTAATAACAATGGAATTCTACCAATTGCCGACACTTTTTAATCAAGACTCATGCTTTTCAAATTACACTTTATTTGAACTTATTGATCCTTCCGTCTTCGCTTTGAGTCATGTAGCTTTTTCTAAAACTCCCAAAAAGCGCGTTCTCTATCACCAAAAGCGCTAAGTTGGTGCTCTATATTTTGTTGCTTGTTGGTCTTGTTTACAACAAATGCAGTTTAGATTGAAACTGGCAAGATATAGTTAAAAAGTTGCTCTGGTTACCGTTTTTATGGATTTCGTAACTGTTCTTGCGACAGCGTTATCTTTAACTGCTTTCAAAAGTATCACAAGAAAGTAAAGTATCTTTACGCCCTCATCACGGAAGAGGTTGGCAAAGGAGCTTACGATTAGTCGTAAGTTTTTTAATCCAACAATTTAAGGTGGCAAACCTAAAATCATCCGGGAACTTATCTAATCCCAAGCAACGGTATTTTTTTATAAAACTAAAAAACAAATTTTGTGCCTAACTTGGGAATCGAACCCGGGAGCTCATGTATGGTAACAACACGGGACCAAAAACCATAGAAGTAATTAGGATATGAAAAGTAATACAAATAACTTTTATTTACAATATTATAGACACAAAAATTATTGTTAAAATATGTTGTCAAAATATTTAACCGATTCTCAAATACTTTAGTATTAGTAAAGCATGAAAAAAAAGATACTTATTTTTATCACGACACCCTTTCAGGCTTAATTGAAAGGACCAAATAATTTTAAAATGAAGCAGATTATTTAAGCATAACAATCTGAAAGGTACTTGTCAGCCATACAGTAGCAGTATAAAAAAGAGTATTTAGTTTGAGTTGCTTATTCGCCTAAAGACAGTTTACCTTATCGGCAAAGCTAGTTAAAAACAGATACTTTTAATTTGAGCTTGAATACTTTGTTTTATTTTAGAACTTCAGAGTTCAAATTCTGATCTAAGAATACCATGACACGAACTGAGAGGAGCATATTAAGCTTCCTTATACGCTGCAACAAAGTTACAAGACGCGAACTATAAAGAAATAACGTTCTATTGACGCGTAACTCTAGTGGATAGGGATGGGACAACTCCATCGGTAATTTAGATCGTAAGACTATTTAACATTTCAGTCAGAGAGTCGCGGTAGTCTTGCAAAGATTTACCCAGATTTAACTTTTTTTGCGTCATTAAGATAGTGCAAACTATTGTCATGGTTCGGTTCGGAGATTAGCATCGATATCTTACGTAAGAGAGAGGTATAAGAGAGCGAACAAGCACATAGGTATTCTGTTGGTAAGAGATGACCGTGGTTTGTACACACCATAGGTGATGTAGGTACGTGGCTAACCCTTTTTTTATAGTGTGGAAAATCCCCCCGGATACCCACCGCTCTCGTGGAAGAACAGCGGGTTATGTCGGACTCAAACCGTTTCCTACTCTTTTCTAGGTTAGCTGTAACTCAACCCCTGTTACACATGAGCTTTCATTTTTCACTTTGTTAATAATTAATTTTAATCTTCCTTTTTAAATTATATAAAATAAAGTACGTGAATGTCTGGCATTTTTTATGAAAGGTGTTTCCTAAAAATTAAACCTAGATCAATTTAAAACCCCAAAAAACCCCTTGCATACAGATACATAAATATTAATGAATTGAGAACAGAGGCTGACCGAATAAATGATAAACACGTAGCCCTTCCGCCATGACGTCAATACTTGGTATTTTCATTATCCAGATTTCAGGTATATATTATTAGGTAAACTAAAATATGACAGCCTCATGTTAGAAACACACAATTACCATATTTGGTAAACAAAGTCAGTATGCAAGTCAAATGGATACCCCACAATCCAACATAGGATACGGCTGACTTTACGGCTTCAGAAATATCTAAGGTGGTAATATTAATTCGAAAGAGCTGCTATACAGCACTCTACTTACTAGCACTAACTAGCACTGGCAATACTGGTGAAATAATCAAATAACCTATAACTTAATGGATTAGCACTTGCAAACTATGAAATCGTCACATCTGATGCAATTTTTGAAAATGAAACGTACACACATTTATAATGTTAAAAGGGTTAGCCATGAAGCAATAACCAAGGATCTATTACTAATCCAAATTAACTTTTATCACACGCACGATCAGAATGGAGTGGCCCTAACATTATACGTGACTCCCACAGTGTCTCTTGCATACGATAACCAACATTCATAAAAAACTTTCGCTAATTTAGAAAATATGGTGATGATTCTGGTAAGAACCAACTAAACTTATTTTAAGTACTTGCTATCTTTTTTCAATAAAACAGAAACAAAAGAGACAAAACATTTCAGATAATTCCGAATGTATTAACTTGTTACTTATTACTTGTAAATTATTAAAGTTTTTAAAGGAATACCTAGATTAAAAGTCTGTAGAAATGATATCTTCAAACTAATCTAAGTGCGCTAAATGTTTTTGTCTCTTTCTATTACTATAGCGATAACTTTAAATTAGTTTAATGAATGCGCAACAAAAAAACCAACGAAACCAATATTGATAACCTATCTAAGATAAGAGATTGTAGGTCAGTTGTCAGGTAACAGCTGTTATTTTCCAATATTTAACAAAAATATCTTAGCAACAAAACTCTAGCCTATCTTCATCTGCAGATAGGTTATTACTTAATATTGGCCGTAAATAGTAACCGTTACCAGTGGATATCTTAAACAAAAAGATAACTAAAGAGACTAAATCTTTGATAGCACGCTTTTTAAAAATCCCACAACACTTCATAGGAGAACTGATTAAGAATGGGATTTCACTGTTTACTAATACATAATCGAATAGTAGGTATCTTCACATTCCTGATTCCTGTATCATGGAAGAGTTTAATGCCAACATGCCACTTATTCAACCCTGGCAACGTTGTTTTATTAGAAAATTAAAGAATCAACCCTGTGACGGTCTCAGTTGCCACTACTATCGATGTGAATTTTATAATAATCGGTAAAATTGAGCAAGAGTCTAAATATCCCAGCCTGTGTTACTAAAGCACGACTACTAACACCATTTTATTAATAAATGTTTTTACTGATCAAATAACCTTGTAGTGTTTTACTCTGTTAATAGTATGTGTGAGTACTTCTTACAGTAAAAAAAACAAGTGTATGCTTTCCAATAATTTAAACAATCACCTTTGTGGTCTAGCGGTCCAGGTGTTTGACTTGACTTCATGAGGTCCCAGGTTCGATTCCAGGCAACAAAAAGGCATGCCACCTATCACATTGTGGGACTTAGTGACTTCGGCTTGTCGTGGGTGCCCTGTTTGTACCTCTGCCTACCGCTTCGAGGATATGGGCGTGAAGATACTTTTTTTTTTAACAATCAGTTACTTTATGTATTTTCTTATTCTCTAGGTACCAGAAGTTAGGCGTATCTGGGCGTAGTTTGTGAGTGTTTAAATCGCTACACTAAACAAGCTTATGTTTAACCATTAGAAAATAAGGGCCACATGCACGTTCCTAGGTTAAATATTTAACACCGGATTAGCTTCTAACTTGGGTTGAATCTCTTTGTATTTTACAGATTAACTCATTATTAAATTTAACCCAGGAACATGTAATCTGCCCTAAGAGCTTTATTAATCATGTTCGGTGTCGAAAGGGTTAATTACTTTGTAACTTAAAAACTAATCTGTAACTGCAAATAATTAAAAAAAAAAACTATATATCTCCCATGACTCTCTTCATTTTTTTATTTCAACCGGTCTTGTATCAAAACGAGAAAAAAATAACTTTATTAAGCACATTTCGACTTTCAGCTAGACATTTTTCATGGTAATTTTCGACTTGGTCGAGCAGAAGAATAGTATACCATGGTCAGTAAAAAAGCCTCGGATTACAAATTGTCTCGACTATACTTCGGTAAACAATTGATCGGATTTGAGACTTCATTTTACTGCTCTAGAGATCTAATATGTGTACTGTTTTTTTTAAATTCGAAATTTTGTTACAAATTTTATCTATATGGTAATCCGTTATTACGTGTTCTAATCATTTTGAGAAAAGTTTTAACAGTTATCATTTTCAAACTTTTGTATCTGTGGTCTAGCTGTCTGGTGTTAGCCTGGACTTTATGATTTCTCGGGTTCGATCCCCGGGTCGGACAGCCAAGAGAAAATGTATTTTTTATAATTTTATAAACAAAACCGCCCGGGATTGGATATGTGCCCAGCAGGTGATATTGCCATCTACTACACTGTCCGTCTTATCAATAAACACGGAGTAAAGTACTCCAAGGTTCAACCTGGTATTATAGTCTTTATTACAAAGTGATACATACTATAATATCAACTTAATTTTACTCCTACATTAGTCCATGTTAATTATTAAAACTGTGTGGGTCTTAGGGTTTATACCTCTACCTACCTCTTATGGAATACAAACGTGAAGATCTAACAATAATTTTTGCCTTATGAATTTGTTAATAAGATGACGGAAAAGGAATACTAATATATAGTTTTTATTCATATCACTAGCTGCCAGCCTCTGCTTCGCACGGGTATATAATATACATATAAACTTTCCTCTTCGATCACTTTATCTATTAAAAAAAACTGCATCAAAATCCGTTGTATGTCCTATGTCCAAAAAGTGACATAGGGACAGAGGAAGCGACTTTGTTTTATACTATGTAGTGGTGAGACATTGGACAGCGGTGTCAGTAGTCAGTTCAGTTCCCAATCAATCAATTTCAATATGAGATTGGTTGTACTAAAGTCGAAAACTTTTTTAAATTATTTTCTCTATGTTTAGTGAAAAGTTATTTACTTATATTTATCTTGTTCTTTAGTTTGAGGGACATTGAAGTAATTTTGTTGCGCTGTCACTAATCTAATTTTCAGTTATCGCTGTCTTCTTTCATCGAAAGTAATAGAAAGAGACAAAACATTTTAGGTGTCAGATTAGTCTGTACACGATATTTCTGACGTTTAATCTATCACTCGGAAAACTTTGATTAAAAACATAACGATTTGACATATTCGGACTAATTTGACACGTCTAAAATGTTGTAACTCTTTTATTTGTATTTAATTTGAAAAAGAAAGCATTCGTCTAAAATAAATTAAGTTTGTGAACAGCAGAATCATCACCATTAGCGTAACTTCATAACTAAACTCTAACATGCTTATTTCGTGGGAAAAAAGAAACCCTGCAGACCATACGTTTCTGATTATTCCTAAAAAAATTTTATCATATTTGGCAAACCAAATACTGATTGGCGGTTTGTTTTTTGAAAATCGAAGGCAGCTGTGTAATGTATTTAAATTGTCTATTGTAATAATTAATCAGAGCTTTTTTAATCTGTCGGGCTACTTGACCAATATTTTACCTTCACATGATCGGTGAGTCAGCGTCTGCCGAGCCAGACAGTTATTAGCGAAGCATTCAGACGGAAATAGTTATTTCATTTGGATACGACCAAAAAGGAACGAAAATAGCATTTCTTATTCAAATGCTTGTCCTTTCAACGTCATTTTTGACATTATTAAAATGCTAAAGAAACCTCTTGTATGTGTCATTAAAAGATCCGAACCTATGTATATCGACCAACCCGAGCTGATAATACAAAGAAATATTATATTCTATTAAATATTTGGTCTAGGATGATTTGGATAAAAATACTGGACATAACAATTTGTTTTTTTTTTTAAAAATTAGATTTTTCTGATTTTTTGCAGACAACTCTATATCATTGTTCGTAATAAAACAGCCCATATACATTTTTTTATGTCAAATAAAAGTAACTGGCATTTAATATTTATACCTGGCAACCCCAGGGAATAACAGCAAACCATCTTCTGCACATTTTAAACTTCTTAAGCTTTAGGTAAGGATAAAATTTTCTTATTAGTTTAATGTCGCAAAATGTTGATGAAAATTAAAAAAATGTTTTGTCCCGATATTTAGGCCACCCCCTTTTTATTATGAAAATAATTTTAAAATGCATTTTCTTATGTATTATAAAAATAAATTTAAAATTTATTTCATCCTATTACCAGTTCAGTAGAAATCGATTTAGGTACGGATCTTAGACAACATATTAATTATAAGTCCGCAACTACTGATTATAAAACCCTTATCTTTCTGTACACCAATTAATTAAAAGGCATTAAAATTGCTAAAACTTGACTTTACATGTCGGCTCTTAAAAAATACGATCAACGGCCGACCGACCGACTAAGAACATCTACGTTCAAATTAAAAAAATCATAAAATTGATTCATTCAGTATACTCGTAAACTTCTGCGGTAACTCACGTAAAAGAACCTACAGTTGAATGAAGAGGAAGACTGAGACTTTGTTTAAGTTTTTGCAGTAGACATCATTGTCAGGTGGTACGAAGTTCGGATTGGCTAGTACAATGTAAGCATAGTTAGCCATCTTAATTTAAGACACATATTGGCTAGATAGGTACATATTCTTGTCTAGATCACATATCTGCTTGGCTATGTACAGTAGTACTATATAAATTCGCGCTTCGGTTATATTCGTCAAGCTTCGGAAATCCGAATGTATTTCAAAGATATCTATATAGAGTTGTTATTACATAATAAATTAATTTTTAAATTTAGATTTGGTCAGCCATTTTAAAAACAAAAGTATAAAGAGTAAAAAGTGTAAAGCTGAAGCGCATAATTTAAATAGTAGTGCTGTCTGTACATATTACAAAATTGTCATAGTTAACAACCATAAACATTGAAACGTTTTTAAGGTTATTTTTATAATCACATTTTTTATTTTATTATTCACGAAGCTGAAAAACAAAAAAACTATGTAACATACCTCTTAGACCTTAGGTCCAGATAAGGCATTAGATGTAATGTTCTGTATCTCAAACTTACTACAAAAAAAAACCAATGTGCTAAAACTGTCCAATATATCTTAATATTACATACATACACACATATCTTCACGCCAAGTCTCTTACGCGGTAGGCAGAGAGTATGGAGTGCCAGACCTCACGATCCAGACAAACCTGTCTAGCTTCTTGCACATTCATTACCCTTTTATTACAAACACGCTGGTTTCGGAGACTCTTGACACCACCCTCGGATAATATCCAACTGATCTGATCGTGTAATGTCAGCCTTGATCTGCCCGATATCTTAATATTAAAAACAAATATAAATGTTTAAGTAAACTGTGTTATATTATATACAGTTTCAAACTAACGGGTCTTCATTTACAAACAAGACAACATAATTTACAATATAGTTAAAAAATAATGTTTCTACTAAAGAAAAAGCATCTTCACGCCCATATCCCCTAAGGGGTAGGCAGAGGCACAAGCCAAGGTGGGAAGCCTATCGCCAATCGGGCACATATCCAGTCCCAGGCAAAAAAAAATATTAGAAAATTGGAAAAACCCAATTTTCGGATTCGAACCCGAGACCGCATGCAGTCAAGTCCAATACCTAGACCGCTAGACCACGGAGGCGACGAATCAAAAACTTAAAAGTAAAAATACTACTTTATAATCAAAAAACTGACTATTAAGAAATCTATCAAAAGCATTATCGCCTCTGTGGTCTAGCGGTCCGGGTGTTGGACTTGATTGCATGAGGTCCCGG
>NJDC01004001.1:11797-45247 GCA_002245475.1 Calephelis virginiensis
TAAAAATACTACTTTATAATCAAAAAACTGACTATTAAGAAATCTATCAAAAGCAATTATTTAATTAACTCCAAAAACCTTATGTTTTAACTATAATTAAGAAATAAATTATTCTGAATGGTGTTTCTGGCCCTGTTAAAGAAATCACGTGCATTTACTTATCTAAACTCTGGGCAGTAAACCATACATTTAAATGTGGATCGGATCCATTCATTTATCTAAATGAATACAAACATACAATTTTAGTAAATTTATAATTTCTTTAATCAGTGAGTTGTGGATTTAATCTTATCAAATAAAATGTGAAAGTTAAAAACATTTACATAATATAGGAAGGTAAACAAGCTGATTTCTGGTGATAGGAAATATAAATAACCTCTACACAAATTTTAAAGTTGTGTTGCCAACTAGGGGCTGGAATATCAAGTAAGTAGGATAAGCCGCTACCCTGCAGTTAAACTGGAACACGACAGTGACAAACACGGACCTTACCCATTTTGACTTATGATAGGACTTTGCCTTTTCTGATTGACTGCGCATGTAAAATATTCCAGTAATCTTAAATATTCCATTAATTGGCTATGGGTCATGTCTTTACATTCAAACTTTAAAAATAACCAGACACCTACTACCTATTTCATAACATGTGAACAAGTGTTTAGTTTGAGCTATCTCCATTAATTTAAAAATACGCTTATTTTATGAAGTCTAAAACACTATTATAACTTTTACTGCGTGTGGGTATAATTATCGATTTGTTGATAATGTGAAAGTTTTTACCTTGTTCATTTTATTAGATCTTTTCGATTTGGCGTTAGAACTAGTTATGTATCCCGAAATAACCATCTTGAAAACTCGTGTTCTCAGATCAAGAAAATTATTTTTCTAGTATTAGTCCCATAATGTTATTATTCATGAAGGGGTCTTATAAATCATAAATTTTTCGTTGCCAACTTGAGGCTAGAATAGTAAATAGGTAAGTAGATTTAGCGGCCACCCTGCAGTTATACCGTACCATGACAATGGCAAACTCGGACAAGTATATGCCAAATACCTAGCCTAGCTTCTACATTCATCACTCTTTTAATACAAATATGTCGGTTAAAGAGAATCTTGACACCAGGCTCGCATAACACCTGAGCGATTTGATCGTAGAATGTCTCCCCTTGCTTGCCTACGTCCATCCACTTTAAAATCTTATCTATATATATAAAAAAAGAAGTCGGATTTTCCTTCCTGACGCTATAACTCTAGAAAACACTTACCGATTTCCACGGTTTTGCATTTGTTGGAAAGGTCTCAGGCTCCGCGAGGTTTATAGTAAACAAAATTCAGGAAAAAATTCAACAGGAAAACAGGGAAAATCAGTTTTCACATACAGCGCCATCTGATACATAGCATATACTACAAATCGATATGGTTTTGCATGGTGGTGGAGCAGATGGCGCCAATATGTGGTCTGTGAGTATAATACTATCTGGTGGCGAGACGGAGTTCGCCGGGTTTGCTAGTAAGTTATAAATACCATTGCAAATATTTCTCCAAAAAAATTTAATTATTTCTCGGATTTTCTTAAACGTGGACACTACATCTCTGATTGCATGTTCTCAACCTACCTGTGTTTATACACAGGATGTCTGTTATTTCGGCGTATTAAATTTTGCAACTGCAAATTAACCAGCCCGCCGATTGTAAACGGTTTAATTAAGTTATCGACCATCTTCATTATTAAAATAACCTTTAAAGACCTATTTGTGTAAGACTTTTATTAATACACCTGTGGATTTCCTAGAAGTCAAGGACAGTTATTTGTTTAGGGCTCCGTACCCAAAGGGTAAAACGGACCCTATTACTAAGCCTTCGCTGTCTGTCTGCTGCCTTTCTGTCTCCAGGCTGTATCTCATAAACCGTGATAGCTAGAAAGCTGAAATTTTCACAAAAGATGTATTTCCGTTGCCGCTATAACAACAAATACCCAACATTAAAAAATATATTAAGGGGGTCCCCCATACAATAAACGTGTTTTTTTTCGTATTTTTTCGCTCAATATTAAAAACGGTAACAGGTAGACGCTTCAAATTTTCACAGATTATGTACTTGTATATTACCTTTCAAAATACCCATACAACAAAAGTGACTCTATTATAGATGATAGTACGGAACCCTTCGTGCGCTAGTCTGATTCGCACTTGGCCAGTTTTTTTCTAAATTAATTTATTTGTGTTACATTTCAAATAGGAGCGCTGGGTTCAAACAGGTGAAAGATTGACAAAGCAGATATACATTATGAATGTGGATGAATATAAGTATCCGAGGAGACCAAGGTTGACATTCTGCGGTCAAATCGCTCGGGCATTATCCGAGGGTGGTATCAAGAGTCTCCGAAACCGGCATGTTTGTGTGAAAAAGGTAATTAATGTGAAGAAAGCCAGACAAGTTTGTCAGGATCGTGAGGTTTGGGACTCAATACAGAGAGTATACCTACCCCGTGACGGACTTGGCGTGAAGATATGTATGTGTGTATGTACATTTCGAATATTAAGTGATCTAGAAAATAGGTCTGTCTATTTTTCTGACTTTTGCAGTTTCTCATGAACAAAAAAGTGATAGATCCATGTGTTATTTTTTTTAAACTACCGTCTAACAGGAAGAAGCATATGGAAAAAAATACGAAAATAAAGTTGCAAACCCTTGAGATCAGTTATGAAAAATTTTACAGTTTATTATTTTAGTTTTTTTAATTAGTCGAATAGAAATAATTTTGTTTTGGGTAGCATAAAAATTTCACTGGTCTAAATCTAATCTAAGATAAAAACAATTTTAAAAGATGCATTTCAATCTTCCGTTACTTGTCATCTATCTTGCAGCTCCCCCAAAGAGTGTACTTCACCTTTCTGCTGACATATTGGTTGAATCAACAATGCCAAGATCACCGAAGACCCTAATTATTTATTAAGGATTTTTAATGAATACCTGAAGACGATTTGATTGATTAAATAATTTGAATTGATAAATCTTGTACAGTCGGCCGTGCTAAATGATTTTAACGCCAACGCATAACTCTTAAAGCACGAGTAAAGGATGACGCTTAGTAATCTTGAAGGATCTGGATGAAGCTTATACATTAAAGTAGGCCCTTTGGGAAATCAAACTTTAACATTAATTAATCAAAGATTAAAACAAGAAATCCACAAAAACTTAGACATCAGTACATACTCGTAAGATACAAATAAGCAGCATTATGTATAAATCAATTTTTTTAACTTTAAAAACTGAATAAAACTTAAAAAGTATACCATATACATAACGGTCGTTGGAAAAGTTAGTACATATCAATATTTTGATGTAATAATAGGTCAAGGCAGAAAAAATTAAAAATACATATTATACTCATTTGCATTTCTCCCTTAGTTTTT
This sequence comes from Calephelis virginiensis, assembly GCA_002245475.1. NCBI lineage: Eukaryota > Metazoa > Arthropoda > Insecta > Lepidoptera > Riodinidae > Calephelis > Calephelis virginiensis. Next base: position 15,214 of record NJDC01004001.1, read on the forward strand.
GGCTGACTGTACATTAATTGCTAGTGTAAGGGGCATTTTGAAAGGTCAGAAAAGAAAGCCAGCCCCCAGGCGCCTCTGACATGAGCTGTGATGTAAAATACTGTTTACATGTAATTTTTACCTTTAAGAAAATAATAAATCAATCTCTTGAGCACTTAATTTTGTACTTTATATTTACTGAGATACAAATTATTGAGCTAATAAAATTCGATTAACAGACCCATTAAAAAAAAACACAACATCTTACATAACACGTAAAAACATCGAATAGGTTTGTACACCTCACAAAATCATGATACTCTAAATAATGTTACTTTTAGAGGCTAATCTACTGCAAATCATTTCCTTTATGCTGTTCGTTTTTGGATATATATTGAACAACAAATGATAAGGCCAATTTTTCACAAGTTCTTCCTGGCCATACATCTTGTACCAGAAGTAGATCTTTGTCATATGCCACATGCTTAAAAATTAAAAAAAAACTAGAATATTTTTATACATATTATCATGTCGTACTTTAAAGTATTACATTGTGTTAAAACCTCATTATCAAACCATTAAACGTAAACATCACCTAAGTAAAGCGTGATGAACATGTTTTTTTTTATGTCAGTAAAAAACCTCCAGCTTTTTGACCAGTGACATCAGTATTTAATTACCAGTCATTTTATTTACGAGACTTTTAATTTGGATGTTGATTTAAATCTTGGATAGTGGCGTTTCAGGAGTGATCGCAATCAACGTGCCAAATAAATCAGAAGTTAATTTAAACAAACTTGTGACACTCTGTTATTAATGATTATGAAACGGGCAGCAAATGATGCTGTTGCAAGTCAACATGTTTATTTAAATATGGAAAGTGTCAATATAAATTAAAAAGGATACGCTCCGTTTTAACGACGTGTAGAAATAATGGCAGATGATAGGATGATAGAGCGTGGAGAAATGAAGGGCGTAGACAAATTTTATGGTGGTTGCATCTCTAAAATAGATGTGCAGTCAAACACAATTATGCTAGCAAAGATAAAGCAAGTCATTGAACATTAATCAGAACGAAATTACGCAGAACTCATTGTCGCGATACTTAGGCCTATTACTAATCGTATTGCAGTTAGGCAGCTGATTAAATCCAAAATGCCTCTCATGTAAGGGCCATAACTCACCGAGACGCCATGGCGAGGTGGCCAGCGACGTCGCAACCTACTTCGTATTGACATGAATGACGGCTAACTCATTTGGCGACCGACTGGCGACGTTGCCAAGTAGCCAGTGTCGCCAGAGTCGACCGCTCCGCATTTGGCGACTGGCGACGCTGGCTACCTCGCGACGTCGCCATAGTTTGCACGCGTTTGTATGCGCCGTCACTCACTCAGTCGCCAACCAGTTGCCAACTAGTCGCCTAGTAGAACGTACGTCGTACTGAGAGCAAAATGTCATTTGAGAGATTTGAGATCATACTGAGAGATTTGTCATAGAAATTGAAAATTAGCCATGATCGTCTTCTGGGCTTATAGATTTCTTATTTTGTATCATGTTTAGTTAAATGATTCCGTCATGAACTCAATAATTCATCAAATGATGTTAGTGATATCCTCAGATAATTGAACATTTTTAGGCATTTACTTAAATCTTCTTACAGTTTGAGAAAAACAACGCTTTGGCTTCGGTTTCATACAAACAGATGTACTCATTTTTTTTTTCATTTCATCTTTTTGCGACCCTAGTAATAATATAATAACAGTGCAGTAATTTCCACGTCCATTTCTGACTATCTCGAGACAGAACTGAATGCATTGGCGACGCTATTTGGCGACTCAGTTTGACGACGCAGGGTCTCCAGACGTAGCCATGAAGACGTCGCTGGCCACGTAGCCATGACGTCCCGGTGAGTTATGGGCCTAAAAGAATCGGCGTATGTATTTTTTTTATATTCTCAAACCTTAGATGGTTTGCCCGCGCCCTATTTAATTTCGTGTATCTTGTAATTAGTCCATTTTTGTGCCATTTTGTACAGTTTCTTTAGTTAATAAAAAATGTATAATCGTGAAGAAACTAGTGTGTCGTGTATTTCCCCGTTTCCGTCAAATATCATTAAACGAACTTGGCTAAGGAGGCCACCGCTTTACTCGAGACCTTGGCGAGACACTTTCTTTGACGGTTAATAACTAATTTATAAATATTATAATAAATCGGGTAACTTGGTGACAACTTCAACTTGACTAATGCCAAATTCAGACACCAATGCCAAAAACTGAAGAAAAAACATAAACTGTAACCTTTACTTACATTGTAAAAAAATCAGTGCTTCTACAAATGTATTTTTGTATTCTAAAAGTTATCATCTAGTTTTGATTTAAGTATAATAAAAAATAAAAGAAATAAAACCTGCAACTAACTGATTATACTACTATTGTTACTTTTTATTATGCTACGTCATTTGGCACTCGATTTCCGCTTGGCGTGAAAATATGTGTATGAATAAATGTATGGTACGTCGTTGATATAATCCTCGTAAATGTTATATTCAAATGTGTTGAGAGGAGTTCACTCAAAGTTTGTATTTATTTCAGATTTGGCTGCACTACGGCAACTGCTAGAAAACGAGACTGGAGGAACTACGTGTCCTAGTTGTAATATGCCCTTTGATAAGGGTAAGAAACGAAAATTAATTGACACCTGTGGACATGAACGATGCTATTCTTGCATGTTTAGAAACGAAGCATGTCCTCTATGTGCTAGGAAGACTCAAAGCAGAAGGCCTGTGATGGAGCGATATACGCCATCGCCTCAGCGGCAAGTTGAACCAGAATGGCAGTCGCCATTGCGGCTTCCGAAACCACCGAAACAACCCTCAAGTTTGGCTCAAAGTTGTCCTACACCGCCGCATACGAGAAGAAGATTTTTCCTTAGTCCGAAATCACTACGTAGTCCATTTGGTCAGCGTGGTAATCGTCATTCACATGAAAATCACGTACCTTTATCTGGTAAGTTTGCATGTCTCATTTGCATATGCATTGACTATTAACACTATAGCTGAAGCTAAAGCAAGGTCAACATTTACTGATTTGATTGAACAACTTTCATTAATTCTCACTCTTAAATGTTTATTCAATTTGATATTCAAAAAGTTCCTCTTTACCGAATACGTGCCGAATCGCTTCCAAAATGTTTGCTGAATTTTAAGACAAACATAACTCTTTCACTTCGGTATTGTATTTAATTTACACTTTAATGGATTTCTAAGAGCGCCTCCTCTACCAAAAATGTGCCGTCATTAGTTGTCATAAAACCAATAATCAATGTTGCCAAATTTGTATTGACGTTGTAGCATTTTTCATTTTTTCCTTAACTCTTCAAAGACTATTTCGCTGCAATATACAATTTCATACATGATAGTCTCAGGATGCCTTTCAGATTATCTATTTTTTATTTCTCATATTTCCGTCACTAGACTGAAGATTCTAGTAACTTTTCAGATAAAATATTTTGCTATAAACTTCTTCCTTTTTGATAATTAATCAAATCCGAAATGTCATGGTTTCATGTTTATATTGAAAAATTAACTTTCGCTTCAGTACAATATACGTAATCTTTTAACAAACAGTTACACAAAGAGTCTCTTTAAAAACAGTTAGATACTAAATTTTCGTATTTATATTTATAGCGTTATCTTAACGCTTGTTTTGTTTCGTTTCTTAAGTTATTAAAGTCGATTGTGTATAAAGTTCAGGGATTCCCATTGCCGTCCTATCAAAAGTAATTTACTCTAACAATTCTATGTTTTTTCCCCACAAGTCTTATGTAACTTTGACTTAAACTCATTTTTTTGTTTTCCATTGTTTTACAATATAGGTTTTAAGCCAAAAGATTTCGCCGTCAATCGTAAACATTTCCATAAATAGTTCTTACAAAGACAATAAAGCTTGCTCAATACTGTTGAGCGTCTTTACTTTTTCGTTTTCACTTTCAAAATGTTATTTTAAGACGAAGGATTCCTCTTACCGTAAATAATATTGAGTGACAGTCGCTGTGTGCCCACGCGGACCCGCCGGATGTACGTAGGGGTTCCGCAAGGACCGGTTGTTTGCTATAGTTTATCGACTTAGGTACTAAGTTTTTGCAATCCTGCGCAGACAGCGGGCCGGCGAACGTTATCTCACTATCTGTTACATTTTCTAAACCATTAATTACGTCATTCTCGTCGATACCTTCGATACAGTTCACAGCTGTGGTTTCTTAATTCACTTTACTACTGCTAATCAATGGCTAACGTTTCTATCTACGAAAATGAATTATGTCGCCCCCTACTATTTGTTAATTTGAATAATGGCTGTCATTTGTAATTCTCTCAACTGAGACAAGTGACTACAGAATAGACGGATATGATGTCGTTGCCAAGGTTCACTTCAATTTGGTAATTCAAATCATTAGTGCACACAAATTTTAGATCGGCGTTGAACAAAAGTGTTCATTTATTTTATAATTTATTGTCTTAACATATTGGATTGTTCTAGTTTTTAATACTCATTAATAAAAATTAAATGTTCAATAATCCATGGGATATTAAAAACATGAAGTATTAGCATCATTTAAATTGAAACATACTTATCAATCAAGGTTAAGGAAACTTTTTTTAACATAGTCAAATACTTGCGCAATATAAATAAAGTTTTCGACATACTAACAAAAGCTGAAAGTTTAACTTTCTTAATAATAAACGTAGACTCAAGTACTCCAAGGTTCAACCTGGTATTGTAGTGTTGATTGCGCTGTGATACAGACTATAATATCAACCTAATTAAACTCTTACCTTTAATAAGATGGAGAGGGTTTAGCTACGCCGGTTTTACTTTGGCATCCCGTCATGAAGTAATTGTTGCATGTTAGGAATTATATTTGTTTTGAAAACTAAAAAAAAGTTGTAGGTTTTATTATATTATGTGTAAGTATTTTAATTATGTTTTGTAACAAGTTTCAAAGGAGCATATGTTAGTATTTTGATGAAGAGATATATTTCAACAGGGTTGCCGGAAGAAGGTCCCCGAACTGCCGCGTGGCCGAGCCTCGTGTTCAATAAGATCAGATCCTTGTGGTCTGCTCATTCTTCAGTTCCTCAAGGGCTCAACCAGTTAACAGGCACGGCATAATCATATCTGGATGTGGATCGAATGCTGCTCATTATAGATATTGTTTTGATGTTCAACTTTGAACGTATAAATAGTAACATTTCTACAAAGTTGATTTGGATAGAACTAACATTACATTACCACTAATAATCGTCCGTCGGTCTTGCTCAATATTAAACATTGCAATAAAAAAAGGTCAAAAATATACGTCTCTTTGTAGGAGTCAGTAACTTATTACTGACTTTATCTTTTATCTTATCTTAATAAATATTAATCTTATCTTAATAAATATTAGATTTTACTCCTTTTCAACTGATGAAATACGGAGGAGTTTCTTAAATTGACGTGTACGTATAATTGTTTTTTAAGTAACACTACACATAACTTTCTTCCTTCAAGGTGGTCCTATATAAATTTTATGGCCATTGGTTTATGAGAACATGTTGAACATGAAGGAGTATTATATTTGTTATGATTAAAATCCGGTGAGAAAATTTTAGAGTGTTAAAATTTATTCAATGTGTAAGAGATAAATTAAATTACATATTTATATTCAAATTTCAGTTACTTCATCTGAATACTCAACAAACAGACTTCACAAACTATACCAAGAATATTATTAACAACTAGGGACAGATTATGCATTCAAAACGGAGCTAGGTCATTGTATACCTGCTCAAGTACGATAAGAGCAACGCGATTCCATCAAAACATTTCGAGGTCTATTTCTGGGCTGAATAAATACCTCTGCCGGTATTCGATCCACATTCCTGCCGGCCCAATCGGGCACGGTTCATGTTTTGCACATCCTTTTGCCTGTTTGCAACTCGCCTCGTTTATGCACAGCTTTTTTTCGGAACTGATCTGGTTTTTTGCATCTGATCTGCTTGTTTTTATGGTGTTCATTTCACAAACCTGTTCTAACTGACGATATAAATCATCTATTTAATTATTGTGGTAGCTCGTATTTTGACAGGTATATTTGCATAACTATTAAAATACTTTGTACATGTAATCTAGGAGCTTACTACTTTTACTTATTGTGAATGTGAAAGTCTGGTTCTGTTTTACTGTTAAGCTTTTACGACTAAACTGCTAAACCATTTTTATGACATTTGATATGAATTAACAATGTAGAATCAAAAGCTACTACAGTTTACACCCGACGAGCGACGCTGCGAATTTTGCTTATAAATGTATCCGTCAAAACATCATACGTACTTGATATTGTAGCTTTTTTTAACTCTCGAGAAAAACAATTAATTTAGAAAAATAGGTAAGTAGTGATAGAACAAATAATAGTAATGAACTTACATACATACATATCTTCACGCCAAGTCCCTTACGGGGTAGGCAGAGAGTATCGAGTGCCAGACCTCACGATTCTGACAAACCTGTCTTGCTTCCTTCACATTCATAACCCTTTTCATACAAACACGCCGGTTTCGGAGACTCTTGACACCACCCTCGAATAATATCCGATTGATCTGATCGTGAAATGTCAGCCTTGGTCTCCCCTGGTACCTACCATACCATGCCCTTTCACATTTTAACACCAACACTTTCTTTCAATCCCACTCTTTTTCGGATCTCACTGTTACGAATGCGGTCAGCGAGCGTTACACCACAGGTTTTTTCGTAGTGCTCTCATTTCGACCGCATTTATCCTACTTTCATGCTCTTTCTGACATACCCAACTCTCACTTCCATACAGTAACGTTGGAATAAGCACAGAATTAACTTATGTATAATAAGTAGTGCTTAGATATATCGTGGAAGCTTAAGTATTGTAAAAAACGTGTATATTATGTTGAACGGTAGAAAATAATGATAAGCATTATTTGGATCTGCTTGTTTTTATGATTTGTTAATTTACAAACCCGTTCTAACAGCCGTGATGTAAGGCATCAAAAATGTAGTAGCTCAGATTTAGGTAGTTATATTTGCATAACAATAAAATATTGTAGAATGTAGTCCAGGAGCTTACTATTTTTTTACAATTTTGGATATACATTTCATTATCATCATTTTCTTACGAATTTTCAGCTCACTTTAATGATCATTCCCTGTATAAGTTGCACTAAAACTACTTATTAATTCATTATCATAATGAACTTTTAGTAACTAATTAAGTGAAATCAATTTCATTGTAATATATTCAAAATTTGTGATGTACTTCCAATTTTACCATAATTTTATCTCAATTCAACATTAAAAGTTTATTACAACTTACGAAAGATCTAGATCATCGAAGAACCAAGATCGTTTTGATGATGAATTGATATTATGTTAATAATAATAAGAATCTTTATTTCACGTACAATAATAAATCTACCACCGGATCGGAACGCGGCCTCACACTGAGAAGATCCGTCAATAAACTCAGCGAGCTTGTCTTTTTTTCTTATTTAGAAATATGTTTACAATAATAAATGTAATTTTACATTTTATTTATAAGAGATTGGCATGAGGAGCAATTATCCGTCTTATCAGCTAAATACTCAGCAATGTTATAATAACCCTTTTCATTTAGTTTACATTTGACACATTTATTAATTTATTAATTGGAAGTTCTTTCATATAATTGGAAAGCTTATTGTAGAACTTCATTGGCCCATGAAAGAATGATTTACTCTGTGGAGACGAGGCACATGCATAGCAAGGTTATTTTTATTCCTTGTATTGACACAATTTCTGTTAAATGAACTTGAATTTCTGTGAATATACATGTTAACCTGGGTCACATCCCGTTGCTTAGTAGTTTTTATGAGCTGAAGTAAATAACAATTGCGTAGTTCCTCTTACAAGTTCGAGAAAAAAAAATCTTATTCAATCAAATTAATAAATAAGTTGAACGAAGTGCACAAATTAAATATAACCCCAAAAATCAAATCATATACTTGTATTATAGGCATTAGTTAAGAATACTTACTACATACAGGAAGAACTTAAGCAGATACCAAAATAAATTTAATAAACACCCAGACCCACAAATGCAGACATCTAAATGTTTATCACACAAATGCCTGCCCCCGTCCTCAATCGTACCCAAATCTAGCTGTTGGTCGGTGGTTCGTTAAATAATTCATGATCACTAAAAAGTCCTACGCTCTCCGCCTATAACAAAACGTTGGTGTTGTGTAAATATATAAAATTGGAATGCTCATCAAACCACGTTCCAATAATATTGGAATAACTATAATAATGTTTAATATACACCCACAAACCACACAAGCTTACGTTGTAGTTATTTCCAGAAATGATTTATTAACTACACTTGTACTTTCCACAATATATAATTTTTATTATATTTAAGCCAACCGGTTTCACTATTCAGTGGTTATTTCAGTGCCAGATTATTTATCCATGGCAACCTGTGGCCACGATATAGAGCATTTTGATTAAGTTTACTGGCTACCTTACTCTTCTGACTGGAACACAAAGTGTCGATTATTGATATATCGGTGGCAAGGATAATTATAACGGTGATATTGTTTTTTGGCAATTAGTCTTCTTGACTTTGACTAATTTTTTTACTTTACTTCTTAAGGGGCTGGGTCCCAAGGCAACAAAAAAGTAGAAAATGTGTATTTTTAATTTTCTAATTGAAATAAAGTTGCCCGGGTTTGGATTTGTGCCCGGTTGACTATAGGCCTTTACACCAAGTACATTGTGGGACTTAGTGGCTATTCGTGGTTGTGCTACTGTCTTCCTCTTAGGAGATATGGGCGTGAAGATACTCTGGCAATTAGTTACCCTCTCCCAACAAGTATATAATGCTAACGCCAAGCTACTAGACCACAGAAGCAATCATTTGGCTTTATCTTATGTATATCACTACATAGTATTAAACAAAAACCGCTTCCTCTGTCCCTATGTCCCTTTGTAATCTTTAATAAAGTGATTGAAGTTGAGATTTATATGTATATTTCATAACCGTGCGAAGCTTTAAGTATTAAGCTTATAAGTTAAATCAAATAACTTTCTTTTTTTTTCTTTTCTTTTAAAATGTGGTATTATCAGTGATTAACTTAAAAAAATTGTCTAGGATCATGTCTTTGTCTTAAATTAGTGCGAAAAAAGGAATGTTTTGCCTACTAATCTAATTTTTAAACGAGTTTAAAAAACGAGGAGTTTCTCAATTTGGCCGGTATATTTTTATGTATGTACACCGATTTCTCCGATGTTTCTGAACTGATTTACGTAATTTTTTTTTGTTTGATGCAGAATAGTTTCGAATTTGTCCCATAAAAATTTGATTCAGGTAGGCCCATTCGTTTTTATTTTATGAGCATTTTTATCTAATTTCACCTATCCCGTTGTTCATTTTTTTAAATAATTGCAGCAATAAACTAAAAAGTATTAAGTAAAAATAACTACGTGAATAAAAACCGACTTCAAAACTAAAAAGTAATAAATATTTCATATTAATTAAATACTACCTATTATTTACATGTGCTATTTACTAATAGGTCTGGAGTCGGTGCCAATCCAATTTAATACTTACTTATAATATAACTATTAGTTTAAGGCTTGGCACCGACTTCAAATCTATTAGTAAATAGCACATGTAAATAATAAGAAGTATGTAATTTATATTAATATTTGGTATTTTTTACTTTTTAGTTTTGAAGTCGGTTTTTATTAATGTAGTTATTTTTTATGATGTAATAGGGTCAGATTATCTTCCGTGTTATTTTCACTTCGATTATTGAGCATTTCAAAATCACTTTATCTTTTGAATGTATTAAATTGCCCTTTGATAATAATTTATATGTTCAGATAGCCGTTAAGAACGTGTCGTGAATCAGAAGCCAGCACTTAACCCGCCTTACATAATAAGCCATGTTTCAAATATTATAATTAATTCGTTTACCGCCGGTACTAAAGGAATTATCTAACATTTAGTTATCTATTAAAAGTTATTTAGAATCTCATGTTATATCTTTTACATGTATAATTTAAACATAGTTTACAGATGTAGGTATGTAACAATCCCATCGAAAGCTACTGTAAAAATTTAGTTTGAGACAAAGCGTTATATTTCTTTTATGATATTGGAAGGCAAACAATTAGACGGATTTCCTGATGGTAAGAAATTCACGACGGCTAGAGACACCAAAGGTGGTAATGGTGCGTTGCCAACCTGAAGCCGGGATGTTAGGCCTTCAGCAATAGTAAATTTACCGGCTACCTTATCCTCCGGACCGGAACACGTCAACAGCAAGCATTGACATTATGGCGGCAGGACTAGGTAAGGCGGTGCTAGGTATCAATCCGGGCGAGCCGCTGCGAAACTCTTCTACTACTACTATCTAGTAAGATGTCACGGTGTTAGTGAAGGTAAGCCTATGTTCGCCATTGACGAGCTGCCTGGCAGAAAGGCAGATAGTCTATTCTGCAAAGGAGCTCGGACCAACACGGGGAAAACTCTACCAGCACCACCACCACTTTCACCACCAACACCACCTTCAGTTTGCCGGTCGGCCAGTTTTAAATACAATTTAACGTAAGGCTAAAATAAATCGTTCAGTCAAACAGATATCATCAGAATAAAATACTAATGCATTTGCGATATTATAAGTGCATTAGTGACAGATTGTTGACGATATAGCCATTTGGAGGTGTGGGAGGCGGAAGGTTGTATTGCGAATGTGATGTCATGCAGGGCCAACATGCGCAGTATAGACACATTTATCAAAAGATATATAAACCTATATATCTACAAGTTTTTTGGAGACAATATTTGTACTTATCCATTGTATACTTTATTTAACACTTTCTGTTACTTTCTAGCCAACCGGTTTCACTTTTTACAGCATCATCAGGGCTTTGAAACTAAAGATAAAAAGTCTAGAGTTTAGCGTGCACGCTTAACTCCACCCAACAACTGCGAGGTTTGGATTCAATTCCCTCTTTCGATTTCTGGGTCTGGGTGTTTATTAAATTTATTTTGGTACCCTAATTAATTATTCCTATGTATTAAAATCGTATCCCATAACACAAGTACATAATATGCTTACTTTGGGGTTAGATTCAATATAAATATATATACGCCCTAGGAATCCGGAGAAGGGTTCAGCTTCCTACTGCCCTAATTCGTCTAGGAGTTTCTGATACGTAAATAAGTTTTAAGGCGATGCAAGCATATCCGCCGATAACATCAAGTTCTGTCTATAAAAAACCGTGTCACAGTGTTTGTTACCATACTCCTGATAAAGGCTGCACCGATTTTGAATTTTTTATATGCACACTCGGTAGGGTTGTCTAGTTGGCACATCCCAATTTTTTTTTCGGACATTTTTTTTGTGATGTTGCATTAAAAAGTAAACAACCTTACATTTTACGTTACATGAGAAAAATTGTCAGAAAGCATTTTCACGCCCATATCCGCGAAGGGGTAGGCAGAGGCACAACTAGGGCACCCACGACTAGCCGAAAATACTAAGTCCCACAATGTGATAGGTGGCAAGCCTATCGCCAACAGGGCACATTTCCAATCCCGAACAACATTTTTATTTTATTAGAAAATTGGGAAAACCCAATTTTCTTTTTGTTGCCCGACCCGGGATTCGAACTCGGAAAAATTGCCAGAAAATTAGAAAAAACATTTTATAAAATTTTCCCACATAAATTTAAAAGTGGTATGAAGTTCGCTGAGACAGCTAGTTATTATAAATGACACTTGTGAAGATGATTGGGTGTATGTTTATTTATTAATGACGCTTTAACGCTTGAACTGATAATGAGGACATTTTTATTAGTCTGATCCTAAAGACATAGCCTTTTTTGTCCAGATTTAATAAGAACTTCTATTGGAAGAAATAGAAAGAAGGAAAGTATTTATGGAAAGAAAACGCAGGCAAACCTGTAACAGCTCCGTTTCTAAATGTGGGAGTCGGAAGGTTGTATTGCGAATGAGTGATATCATGCTGGGAATATTAGTCCAAGGAGACAACCACCCTCACACTATCTCTATGTTAATCCAAATATGGACGTCTATCTGTTACGAATACATTATTTTCTATGTCAATAATTGTATTATCAATAAGGCACCTACCACATATAAAGTTCATTACATTTTTTTATACTAACGAAGTCCATGACTTAACATACATCAAAAGTAGAAGTGAAGAAGTATCTTCATGCCCATATCCCCGAAGAGATAGGCAGAGGCACAACTAGGGCACCCACGACTAGCTGAAGAAACTAAGTTCCTAGTGGCAAACCTATCGCCAGCTGGGCACATATCCAATCCCTAGCAATATTTTTCTTTATTTGAAAATTAGAAAAACCACATTTTCTTTTTGTTGCCTGACCCGGGAATCGAACCCGGCAACTCATGAAGTCAAGTCCAACACTAACTGCAGCGCTACCTACCAGGTCCAGTTTTCAAATCATCTAAAATCCACTCAAATATGCACAAAAAAATTTAACCAAATCGGTCCAGTCATTTAAGAGGAATAAGGTGAGAAACATACACATAGAATCACTTTATGTATTGAGTAGTATCTTCACGCCCATATCCCCGTAGAGCTAGGCAGAGGTACAACCAAGGCACCCACGACTAGCCGAAGAGACTAAGTCCCACAATGTGATAGGTGGCAAGCCTATCGCCAACCGGGCACATTTCCAATTCCGACCAACATTTTTTTTTATTAGAAAATTGGAAAAATCCAATTTTTTTTTGTTGGTCGACCCAGGATTCGAACCTGGGACCTCATGCAGTCAAGTCCAACACCCGGACCGCTAGACCACAGAGGCGATCAGAGGTGATATGTATTGAGATTATCGATAAGTGGATCATTGGAGTGTTAAAAACATTTACAATGCTAAAACACTGACGCCTTCACCCGATCACTGTCAAGGTTTACACATTAGGGGCGTGACCTGCACGCACCATCTAAAGGTCATCGATCATGACTGCATGGTAACTCCATCAAACAATACATTAGGCAACAGTCGTTATAGGTCGTGGTGGACTTCAATTCTTATTTCAAGATCATTTATTCCATCATCATAGGGTCCAAACGGTATCAAAACCAAAACTTGCAGGGAGAGTGGTAACATAAAGGTCCGGGTTCCTTTGCAGAATAGACCGTCTGCCTTTCTGTCAGACAGCTCGTAAAAAGTAAGCATAGGCTTACCGTCACTAACACCGTGACATCCTACCTACCACCTAGTAGGATTAGCAGCGACTCGCCCGGATTGGTACCACCGCCTTACCTATTGCTGCCGTCATAATGTCAATGCTTGGCGTTGGTGTATTCCGGTCCGGCAGCCGGTAAACTTACTTTTGCTCTAGACCTAACATCCCGGCTTCAGTTTGGCAACGCACCAATGCCACCTTCAGTGTCTCTAGGCGGCGCGAATTTCTTAACATTAGGAAATCTGTCTGCTTGTTTGCCTTCCAGTATCATAAAAAAAATAACTGGATAAAAAGTATCCTATGTCCGTTTCCTGGATCCCCATCAATTTTCAGATAAATCGGATTTGGAAATGTAAATAAGTGACACGAATTTCTTTTATGTAACATATACTCGTAGATAATTGTTTCGGTGATAGATGATGAGTGAAGGCTTATCACAAGGCTTTCATCACAACTAGTGCTCAAAGCACACGCCGTTAGACGAACACTGTCAAGGTTTACACGCTATCGACGTGACCTGATCAGAAGATATATCCGAAAGGTCATTGATTGTGTCTGCATGTAAACTGAACTTGATGATTTCTTCTGTCGGGTTTTAATTACATAATTACATCTAACCCATCATGAGGAAGTATTGCAAAACACTGATAATTGGAAATTAAAATGAATTTTATCATCCTGATTAATTCTGCCTTTTTTAAAAAAAATAACTTTATCATTTTTATTTCAACTAGCTGACCCGATAAACTTTGACCTGTCGTGACTAGGAATTGGACGTCAGTCGTATGAAAATCACGTAAAACTTTCGTTAACTTTTCTCATAATTTCTAATGTAACTGAACTTCTTCTTCTTTTTCTGTTAGTATCTAATACGACATATGTTCTGGTTTTGTCCATCCGTTTACGCGTGTTGCGATGATCAAGGGTAACTAATATTCATTTTTATTTATATAGACTAGCCGACCCGGCAAATTTCGTATCGCTTGATATTAATAGCTATTAACAGTTTGTATGGAAAAAGTAGTATCTTGACGGTCATATCCCAGAAGGGGTAGAGAGGCACAACTAGGGCACCTACGACTAGCCGAAGACACTAAGTCCCACAATGTGATAGGTGGCAAGCCTATCGCCAACCGGGCACACATCAATTACCGAACAATATTTTTGTATTAGAAAATTGACAAAAACACATTTTCTTTTTGTTGCCCGACCCGGGAATCGAACGCGGGACCTCGTGAAGTCAAGTGCAACACCTGGACCGCTAGACCACAGAGGCGATAAAATTAAATTATTGTTTTTCCCATTTTCCCGTTTTTTTACATCATAAAAAAAAATTAGCAAATTGGTCCATCTGTTCAGGCGTGATGCGATAACCACGTGCAATGGGGATTTATTTTTATTTAAATACAATCAAGATTATCTGTGATTGCAAAATCATGAGATATTTTACGAAATAGAACTTTCGCAAAAATTCTCGATCTTTCAAAAACCCTTTGACGTACATATTCTTAGACTAAAAATTGTACAACATGACTTATTTCCTGAGTACGTGGGAACAGAGTTTGCTTCGCAATTTTAATCCGACACGTATGTATGGCCATAAGACAAGCGATTTAAATTAACTCACGTATTTTGGAACGTAGAAATACCTACATGAAACTACCTAAGCCAACAGACGTTGTTATGTACTATTTAATTTTTTTATACGAACCTTCTCCTGACAATAATTAATGCAGTAAAAAATAGCAAAATTGGTCCATTCGTTCATACATGATTCTGTTACTAAGAGAAATAGCTATTCATCTTTAAATATAAGACTAGGCGGCCCAGCGAACTTCGTATCGTTTGTTAACAGTTTTTATGAAAAAAATACTTATTAAATCTAAATAAAATTATTTAATTTGCAATTTTCCGCCAAAAAATGTATACGTATTATTGCGTAACAAAACAGACAAAATAGTGTGCTAAGAATGAATTGGACTTACCGGAAGCTAAAACTCCCAAATACATCCAGCTCCACACAATACACACCACTAAACTGTTTTAGTAGCACCAACAATACACATACTACTAAAAAAAAATACTTATTGTTTTTCCCGTTTTCCCTGCAATGTTTTTGGTTTTTAACTTCATAAGAATCTTCCCCTGACAATAACGAACACACAAAAAAGAAATAACAAATTTGGTACTATACATTTATTATTATTATTCAAGCTATTATTTATCCGTGCTACAAGTGGAATTAAGCTGTGATTTAGCACAATAATAGTTATCACTATGTAAACATTCGTTAATACAGAATTCTGAAAACTTCTCTGTTGATGAATGTCAAAGTTTAATAAAGTACGTCTTTAAACGTTAGAAGAAAAACCTAATCTGTTTTTTTAATGGCGTTTTAGGGTATCGTAGCTTGTAAATTGTATGTAATAATTTGTAATAAGGTTTACTTTAAATAATAATTACATTTAAATGCAATTGATCTTCAAAATGTGATTAGCCATCTAATTTAAAATCATCTAAAAGTTTTCTTAGGACCGCTTTCATTTTCGCTGATTTTTAATTTATTCTTACATTAACCTTTTGTAAACAATACGATACTTTAATATTTGAACGTCTTTTAAGTCTTTGAGTAACTACATATCTACAATACTATATGGTCTGCAAGGATTGTTATATTTGGCGTAAAGATAGCGTGTATTAATATCTACATATTTCTTTAACCTCTAACCAAATTTAGCTTTTACATATTATTCTAACTTGGCACTTGCAAACTTAAAACCTGCGATGTAATATAAAGTTAATCCTTATACATATAGTAAATTCCTATATAAAATATAGTTAGTCAAGTTAATCCTGTTTAGTGGCCTCATACAGTAATGGAAATCGTACAAAGACGTTATTGTTTACTTCCTTTAACACCGGTGAGGTATCGCGTTAACTTCGTGTCGGGTTCATACCTGATGGTAGCTGACTCAGGTGACAGCTCCCAAATGTGTATTTCATATGACATGAAGCTTCCCGTGTATTCGCTTGCAGTAATCATTACCCTAACTATTTTTTTCGTCACTTTAGCCAACAAAGATGTTAATGGTGTTGAAATCGGAGACTGACATATTAAGCCATTTTAGTTATTCTAGGATATATTTCTGACAAGTATAGATAAAGCACTGATGTGCCGATAAACATAGGTGGTGGATACTTGTCAAGTGTAATCTCTGTAAAGTTATGCCACACATAAGTAATAAATTTATTTGATAAATAATTAATGTATATAATATAATAAATAAGTTTATTTAATATTTATTATCACATCAAACGCCCAAATTTTATTTTGAATGTAACATAGATAATACTCCGATATCTCAACGAAAAAAAAGGTAAACAGCTTTAAAATGCAGACCAAACCAAAGACAACGGCTAGTTTCGTTCAAGGTAGTTCAAGTTTAACCAGTATTTAACAGTTTACACAAAATGTCTCGAAATAGAATAAAAAGTCCAGACATTTCTCCACCTGCCGGTTTTAGGTAAAAACGTAACAGAAACGACATTTAATAAATGCCACTGAAAGCCATTGTTATATGCCCTAATAGCACTTAATAACGTTTTTGTTCCTGTATTTGTTTTCTAATTCCCAGCAAACTCCCGGGATATATTATTGGCTATGGGAAGTTAACATTTATCGTAATCCGTGGGAATGTAAAATGTCTTTGGACTCGATTGTAAAGGTGATTCTAGACGCCTTTTAGATAATAATGTGTTGCGGTGATAGTTATTTTCACATGTGACTTTTAACCTGTCCGGAAGGTCTGGTCTTACATTTATTTTAGATTTGATTATAACAAACACAAGAGACCTTTGCCACTTCTAGTTAATAATTATTTAATGATATGGTGGACCACCTGCGTTACCGAAAGGAGATTGACCACTTTCCGTACACCCTGAAATTAACAAACTCTACATAATGCTAAGTGCAAACCAATACTCAAGTTAATTTTTTTTACTGAAACCAAATCTGTATCACAGATACTTTACTTTCCAATGATATTTACAAAATAAATAAGATTTAAGAACATAATCTATGTTCTCCTGGGAAAAATGTTTTATATTTATGCACTATAACTGTTCATTCGTATTATATAAAATATGATATAAGGTGGTAAGGAAGGTATATAATGATTAGCTACTAGCTGTTGCCGGCGGCTTCACCCGCGTCTTTACAGGAACCTGTTGTGCGGGATTTAAAGTATCCTGTATAGTATATGTCAATCCAGGTCACAATCTATCTGTGTTCCAAATTTCAGACAAATCCGTTTAGAAATTCGAGCGTGAAAAAATAACAAACATCCATACATACTCACAAATTTTCGCATTTATAATATCAATAGAATCTTACGAAAAAAGTATTATCAAATTGCGACGTGGAAATGAAATAACTGGTCTGTTTTTGCCTTTTCACTGTGCTAGAATGATAGTTCTTGTATAATAATATTAAACGCTATAATTGTATTATTTCGATATTTAAGGTAGTGTAGCGATATTTACTGTATGTAAATAACATGTGTGTATGTATGTAATCTACTTTATTGTATGTAACAATGATTGATAAAAAGATATGGTCGTTTGAAAACGACCAGCTATAAAGGTTTCCATGTGCAATTAAAATGTATGAGTGTTTGAAAAAAAACCTTAAGACCGTTTTCTGTTAGTTTCCATGAAGGTGAACATTTACATCCATTAACATCTTTGGTTAACGTACATTTCTTATCATCTGAAAAAGCATTTTAAAGTACTAGTATTAAGTATTTAAAACTGATTACATAGTTATAACTACATATTAAATACACCTTAACCTTACAATTTTTTTGCCCTATTTGATGTGTGTGTGTGTGTGAGTGTGTGTGTGTGTGTGTCGCACTTTTTTTATTTTTGTGTGATTTGCGAGTAAATAGATCAAATTTATGCCATGCGGTATGATTTTTTTGCGCTTAAAGAGTTTCCCGCACTTAAAGTTTGTACAGCACGAATGGTTTATGTGGTGCATGTATTATAAAAGCCTTAGAATGATGCTGACGTTTTGTTTCAGATGATGAAGGCAACATCAAGCAGGGCTACGAGGCGCGGCGGCAGAATGACCTGTACATGCGGTTGGGGCTGCTGCTGGGCGAGCCAAGAGGATCTCGGAACAAGACCCGAGAAAGTTGCACCTCCTTAGCTTCCTTAGATGCCCATACTTTGGCATCACATAATACAAGCCCGGTTAGTACATATCTTTACGCCAAGTCCCTTTCGTGGTAGGCAGAGAATATCGAATTGCAAACCACAAGATCATGGCAGACCTGCCTCGCTTCCTCCGCATTAATTACCCTTTACATACAAACACGCCGATTTCAAATACTCTTGACACCTCCTTCGGATAATATCCGAGCGATCTGATCGTAGAATTTCAACTTGGTCTCCCCGGGTACCTACATCCATCCTCATTGTATATCTGTTTTGTCAATCTATTTCTGCCATTCTTTCTACACCTCCGAACCAGACAGCGGACCAAGCCCTTCATATTAGTTAGTTAGTATAATATTAAATACAAAACAGTACACAGCTCTCCTGATGGCTTGCTTGATCTGCGATATCCCTAATAGTGAGTCCATTAAAACACATGTCTTGATCCAAGACATATAGTCATCTCAATTCCTGCATAAAAATTCCTTTATTTTTCTGGATCTGTTTTAAAAACTTTGATGATAGTTAATATTGTGGAAAGTGCGAGCAAGGTATCCGTAATTTCATCGAGTGCCGACCATGAAAACTGTAAGCTGTGAATGTATATTCTTACTTTTTATACTAGGTTTCAACGTTAACTGGATCATCTGAAGTGGATGCAGCCACCCCGCTTGGCCGGGAATCTCTCGGTTCATTGGCGTCTATGTCTCTCTCCGCTGCCAGTAACTGTTCATCATCCAGCCCTGGAAGCAGGCGGCATTCTGTAAATGGTATGTATTTTATTTATACGAAGGCAAACAGCAAGATGTTGTGATGGTAAGACTTCTTCTTAGACACTCAAGATAATGGTGGGTTGCCTATCTAAGTCACCAACATTTTTGGCATAAGTAAGTTAACTACACTATCCCTCAATCTGAAATATAAAAATGGCAAGCGCTAGTGATTAAAAATAATACTGCAGTAGTAACAGTCACGGTAAGTAGCAGCACTTCACCACCTGGTCTTCACTAACTATACAAAAGAATCTAAAACATTAACGGGTAATATGGTCGTCAAATCTCTAAAATTACAATTTGGAATATTTAAAACGCAATAAAACTGCAACAAAGACTTCGATTTCAATTTCATATCATTTGTTTATACAAAAATTTAAAATTTTCCTCCATTTCCCTGAAATTCCACCATCAGATAAAGAATAGATGGCAGATACGCCTATACCTAGGATATAACCTACACCTAGGATATACGCCTTTTGAAACAAAAAAAAAACGTGGGCGTCTCGGGCCGATGGAAATGATTTCTTATTAAGTTACTAATCTTAGTTTAATTTATATCCACTGCTGTATGCATGAGAGAAAGAGAAGCAAGATAGACTGGCACCGTAACGCGTTAGGAAACGAGGCGGTTTACCACCCTGTAGAAGATATCACACAAAAACGGTTGACCAATAACTTATGTATTTGTTATGTTAACCAATATAACAATAACAATGACCAATAACAAACAAAGGAGTCCAACATATAACTTCCTTCTTTTACAAATCGGTTAGAATGCTCCACGTTAACTCAGCTTTTGACCAAACGTGCACAATTGTGTATTTAAAATTATATCAATAACGTAAATTATTTACAAAATTGGTATAAATTTATGTTTATGCTTTCAGCGCTACAAAACCGGGAAGAACTTACAAGAATGTCTAGTGGGTTCTTCAAGAACAGAAAGACAGCAGCTAGAAGATCTGCAAGAGTCAATAGTAAACAATCCACCTCCTCATCAGAATTAAAGAAAGGTGAGAAAAAAATCGACTCACATGCTATCTTTCTCCTCTATAAACAATATTGGTAAATTACTTGCTACGTACACAAAATTAGCAATAAAACGTTCCACCTGTTACCTTGAATTTTTGCCTACATAAATAATGATTGAGACAAAGAGTTCTGTACTATATCAGGGATAGGAAAGTAATGACCCCACCTGTATTAATGAAATTATCTCGAAAGTGCTATTGTATATATTATAATAATCAATCAAAATAAACCAATCATATGCGCAAATAATACTCATGTCGTTGCAAAGTCGCTTTTGTCAAAACAGTAATTCCTAAAGTGGTCCCTAGGGGTCCACCTGGACCACTTAAGGAATTCAAGGGGTTCTTTTAGGGGTCCACGGGAGAAGGTAGTAAGAAAGAAGGAGTAGTAAGGTCCTAGCTACGGCCCGGGGGGGTCCACCAAATTTTACAAAATTTTGATAGTGGTCTATGAAACAAAATAGTTTGGGAATCTCTGGTCAAATGATGCAGACCAACATCTTGAACCCAACATTAATAAATTTACATATTTGCTCCCACGCCCAAAAGTGCTGAGATGGTTGATTTGACTATTCTTCATGCAATAATGAAAAAAGCCAAATTTCTTAATGTTAACAATGAAAATAAAAAAGGAAATGTAACGACGCCTTTATTGCCTGTAACTGTACTTAAAAGTGAACAAAATTAACGTTCTGCTTCAGCTCATCCTTCACCACAACTAACTCTACGGCCATTGTTCTTCGAAGTACCCTCAAATGATAGCGAGAGTTGTTTTGCTGGACGGCAATGGCTTATGCGAGACATGGAAAAGGCTTTAGAGTCTGCTTCTCCAGGTTAGTATACGTTTATTTAATTTATTTATTTAATTTTTATGATATTGGAAAGCAAACAAGCAGATAAATTTCCTGACGGTAAGTGGTAATGGTGTGTTGCCAACCTGAGGCCGAGATGTTGAATGAGCGAAACGGCTACCTTATCCTCCGAACTGGAACACGTCCACGGCAAGTGGTAACGTTATGGCGGCAGGAATTGATGAGTACCAATCCGGGCGAGTTGCTGCGAAACCACCTAGTCAGATGTCACGGTGATGATTAGGTTAGATATAAGCAAAGGTATTTGATAAATTAGAATAACAGGTAGACTTGTTCATGTTTTCAATAAGACAGTATATTTGAATTGTGATCCTTTGCTGAAACATAATATTTGTAATGGGCACCAATGCCACAGCAAGCATAGTTTAAAGATCTGCCATCTATGTTCTGATTGTTAATGGTTAAGTTGAGGTATTAAATTCATACTGTATAGATTGAACCCATCGTCATCCAATCAGAAACTAAACTTAAAACCTCTGATCATAATATCAGCATCCTACTAAAACAAAATAAGAAGTCTGTCGAAGAGGTCATTTTATATGACATTTTTATTTTAGGAGTCATGGTCTCGGGTAGTCCAGGCACTGGCAAGACAGCGCTTATACTGCAGTTGGTGGAGTACTCCTGTTTCGGCAGGAAACGCAACTTTGAGTATGAAGAGCTGCGGGAACAGTCGGATATTAGGGAAGTGCTCCCGGAAGAGGTCGCCACTGGGCTTGTGACACAGTTGGCATCTAAAGTAGTGGCATATCATTTTTGTCAGGTAAGAAAGATGATTTAGGTATTACTATGTATGCGGTCGACCAAATAATTCACCTGATCAACCTCATCTATACAACGAAATAAATATGGAGTGTCTATTTGTAATATTAAAATAACTGCTTTTTATTTCATGCATATGTAGCTACACATATACCAAAATAAAATTTTTGACTGTCTGCCTGTCTGTTTTTTTCCTGCTATTCTCTACCACAGCTGTACTTGTTGTGATGGGATTTCACTGGCAGGTAGCTGATGTAATAAGGCGTTTCTTTTATTTTAGGAAAAATAAAATAAGTTTGTTTGTAATGCTAAAATGGCCGCTTTTTACTACATGTTGTATTGGTATCTACCTGATTTATTTAAATGAAAATCAGGCTCCTCTCTTTTAAAAATAAAATAAAAAAGCAATCAAAATCAGAAGAAATCGGTTTAACGATACCGCCTTTTTTGTTCCACAAACTATCAACTTATGCTCTTGATAATGCTTATTTGTATTTACTTTATTGTTTGATTAAGTTTGACTGTGCACAATAAAGAGTTCATTCATTTATTCATTCATTTCTTTAATGTAATATTTAATCTACAATACCACAACACAAAATGTTCGACACTCATCACATAAACATGTTTTTTTATAAAATTGTAATCTTAGTCATTCCTACTCATCTGTTACAGGCGGACAACAACAGTACATGCCTCGTAGGAGAATTCGTTCACTCTCTGGCAGCTCAACTGTGCCAAGCGCCCAGGCTACAGGCCTACAGGGAATACCTACTAAGTGAACCACATCTTCTATCCTGCCTGTCATTGAAGGAATGCATCGCAGACCCAGACCTGGCCTTCATGAGAGGAATAATCGAACCTCTAATAATCCTGAGACGGAATGGAAGCATAGACTCAACAAACAGTATCATCCTCGTCGATGGTCTATGTGAAGCAGAATACCATAGGCCGGACCATGGAGACACCATAGCTTCCTTCCTAATAAAACATGTGACAGAAATGCCTTCATGGCTCAAAGTCATCGCTACAATTAGAAAACAATTCCTCGAACTAACAAAACAATTGCCGTACACAAGATTTAGCTTAGACGAATCTGATAATGTTCAGAAAGACTTATTAGAATATTTCAATACTAGGGTGCAATCAGCGCCAATAATTGAAACTAATATCAAAAGCTCTACCGGAAAATCAGAAGGCGTACATAATTCTGTGATGAAGTTCGCTCAATATGTTCTCCATTTGAGTCATGGATCGTTCTTATTCTTAAAACTTATTCTAGATCTTCTAGAACGAAGTCATATTGTAGTAAAGTCAACAAATTATAAAGTAGTACCTATATCATTAGCTCAAATATTCCTATTAAAATTTAATCTACGATTTCCAACAGTACAGTCCTTTGAGAAGGTTACACATATCCTTAATGTTTGTTTGTCTGCGTTATATCCTTTGACTTTAGTAGAGATTTATTACTCTGTTAACTCCTTGTTAGTTGATACGTTCTTGCCTTGGGAAGAATTTTGTCACAGATTTGAAAGTCTCGCCGATTTTCTTGTCAAACGCATTGACAACACGTATATGTTTTTCCACCCTTCGTTCAGAGAATGGTTGATTCGTCGAGATGACAATGAGAGTTCAAAATTCCTTTGCGATCTGAGGGCTGGGCATTGTGGAATAGCTTTCAGGTTGTCTAGAGTGCAAGCTCCTTTGGATCCGGAAAAATCCATGGAGCTAGGTCATCATATTCTCAAAGCTCACATGTATAGGAACTTGGGGCCTGCTCAACTTGGGTTATGTCCTAGAGATTTGCAAGCCAAAATGGTGGCAACGAGCGCGGCGAATGTTGGTGAGGCGATTGCGAATCTGCGGAATATTTACACCCCAAATGTAAAAGTTTCGAGGCTCATGCTTTTAGCAGGTGCGTCACCAAACCAAATAACCGAGTGCTTAGGGAATGCCCCATTGCTGTGTATATATGCTTACCAAGGTATTATCTCAATGGTCGGTCTCTTGATTGAGTTTGGTGCGGATCTAGAGATGACAAATTCGCAAGGATGTTCAGCGCTGTCATTGGCATGCCAGAGAGGCCACACTGATGTTGCCAGGATGTTAATAGCATCAGGTATGTATTTTCAAAGACACATTTATATAATTTTTATTGTATCACTTGCCCTGTGCTTGGGATAGATTTCTATAAATTTTAAAGAAAGAAAAAAATTTCGCCCCAGTCAAGATTTGAACCTGTAATCTTTCGTCTCAAGCCGACGAATGCTGTAACCAATTGAGCTACTGAGGATCTGTAATGATGAACTCATTTGGTGGGTACTCAGAATTGTGTATATATAGGACTACCCGCGTTAACGGGTTAGAAAGGAATTAAAAATTTCGCCACGGGACTTGAATCCTCAGTAGCTCAATTGGTTAGAGCATTCGTCGGCTTGAGACGAAAGGTTACAGGTTCAAATCTTGTCTGGGGTGAAATTTTTTTCTTTCTTTAAAATTTATAGACATTTATATAAGTTGGTATGTTTTAACACACTTATTAAAAGACGCATCGGAATTTTCTTAACACAACTCATAAACGCTGGTAATGAAATAATGTGTAAAGGAATATGAAATTTTGTGTTTGTTATCTCGTAGTGGTACGAGATACTAAAAAATGGTTATTTCAAATTAATTTATGTTTAAAAAGTGGACGCTAGATCACTCACATCTTCGTCCACAGACCTATCAAATTATAAGACATATTTGTAAACTAGCTGTTGCCCGCTTGGTTAATGGTCCCACATGAACATTTTTCGGGATAAAAACTATCATATGTGTTAATCCAGTTTACCTTCTATGTGTGTACTAAATTTCATTAAAAACGTTTCAGCAGTTTGTGCGTGAAGGAGTATCAAACAAACAAACTTTCGCATTTATAATATTTATAGGGTAGGATTATAGTCTACGTTTAAACTATATTACTGTTCAGTTTTATCCAGATTAGTTCAGCAGTTTTTGCGTGAAAGAGTGACAAAAAGTTTATTCTTGCAAACTTTCGCATTTATAATAATAGTAAGTTAAAAACTTCCCCAACATTTTTAGAAAATACGAAACCATTTCAATTCATGTTTCAATCATTAATACGAAGAAAAAAAAAGAATTTTTTTCATATGCCTATTATTTTAAGACGTTCTGTTCTTTTTAGGAGCATCACTAAGTCACACAGACACAGCTGAACAAACACCTCTAGTGCATGCCGCCAAAAATGGTCACCGAGATACTGTCATATACCTGCTCGGCTGTCAGACAGGCAAGGACGACAGGAACTCGATAGAAATGGAGGATGGCAACATCGAGCAGTTAGTCCCTGGGTCAAGGCATGCTCTGATCGCCGCTGCACAAAATGGACATCTTGATATTGTCGAATACCTTTTGGATACTGCTGAATTGATTGTAAGTATATTATTTCGTTACCAAGTTACTTCGTTAATTTAATGGTACTCGTAGCATTGTATTATTTAACAATGGTCTGTGACATGCTAATATTACTTATGTTTCAGTGAGATATTTAATGTTAAATGTTATTGCTGTCTTTAGGGTAATCGACTGCTTCTGTGGTCGAGGGCTTAGCGTAACTAATGCCATAAAAAATACAAAACAAATGTGTTTTTCTTTACAAAGATGGCCATTTAAGTGATGAACATATAAATATCTATGTTACTAGGTCCGGTTTACCATATTTATTTTAAAAACGATGTAAATAAATATACTATAAGTATGTATTTCTTTGTGTCAATATTCATAACGGGCCCTCACCTAAATCTTCCAATTTACTTAGTAGGTCAAATGAATACTTGCTATTTTTCCTATAAATATCTCGTTTCTTTATATAAGTTTAAGTTCTGTAACAGTGAGGTAAAATTCCTCAGGTCCAATTATAATTATACTCTTTCAATTCCCTCTCGTAACACTTGTTACTATAGCCGTTCTTTTACCTCGCAAGCAGTGAGGCTTTGGAATTCTCTTCCCGTAAATATCAGGAGAGCTCCAAATATTAATATTTTTAAAAGTATGTTAAAGCGTCATTTTCTACGTTCACTGTGATTAATACTTTTATTGCTTGTTCTTAATTCTAATATCTATAATTAAAACAGGCTTCTGCTTTTAGGATGATTTATTTTGTATATTAGTAGATGCATTTTTATATTTTTAAAAACACCATTACACAGTATTCTGCTAAATCTTGTTCCATACTTAAGGGTTGCCTGGAAGATATTGCTGACTTGGCGATAAGTCCGCCATTGTGTATCTTATAATTTAAGTTTCATTTGATGTATTTGTAATTTCTCTGTATTTGGTGCACAATAAAGAGTTATTGTATTGTAAGTTAGAATGACTGAATGTGTCGGTCCGGGTCCGCGGAATAATAACTCGGATTATGAATGCGGAATATGAACTCGGGAAGGGAATCACCGCATTACCTATTCCTGCTGCCATAATGACTCGTGTCATGTTCCGGTATGGAGGATAGGGTAGCCGATAGACTTTCACAATAGGCCTAACATCCAACCTAACAACAACGACGCGCCTATAATATTTATAGTGTATATAGGCCACAGTTGACTCTTACTTTCAGAAGAGCCGTGTGCTTGCTTGACCTCTAACATAAAAAATATGTAGTGAGTGAATGGAGATTGAATATGTGTGCAATTGAATCTAACCCCAAAGTAAGCAAATTATATGCTTGTGTCATGATTGTTGGTCAGCGGTACTAATACTTAAATATATACTTCGGTAAATGTAATAAACACCCAGACCCGGAAATGTAGACATCTAAATGTTCAAACAAATGCCTGCCCCCGTCGGGAATCGAACGCGAGCCTCGTGATTGGTCGATGTAGTTAAGCGTGTACGCTAGTCACTCGACCAACGAGGCAAATTAATTATAAATACTATTATCTAAATTAATAATGAATCAGCATACTATTATTTAATTTAATGCAATAAAAATGCTAAATCCGGTTTCAAATTAAAAGTTTGCTTCTTTATTATAAATTTGAATATATTGTATCTATTTCAGCCTGATGGTATTTGTCCTGTAACCGGTGAAACAGCATTAACCGCGGCGTGCTCAACTGGAAACGCGTCCATAGCTGATGCTTTATTGATACGAGGAGCTACGCCATACTCCCTCAACGTGAGGCAGATGTCGCCACTGGCGCTAGCGGCGAAGAACGGGAGGACAGCACTAGTGTTGAGGCTGCTGGACTCCGGGGCCGATGTGACGGGGTCGGGCGGGAAGAATCCATTGATACTAGCTGCTGCTGAAGGACATTCCGATGTCGTGGAAATGCTTTTAGATCATGGTAAGAAAATTGTTATTCTCCTTTATATTACTTGAAAAATATATACTTTCTACTAACTACTTTCTAAAATTCAGGAATACCGAAATACCTAACACCATTTACGGGAACGAGTTAAATCGTTATTTTTGGCAATTAGACAGTTTTAACTCTTAGATGAACAGCTATATCGGGTGTAACAGTATATTAGTAATTTCACGCCCATATCTCCGAAGAGATAGCAGAGGCACAACCAGGGCACTGACGATTAGCCGAATACACTAAGTCCCACAATGTGATAGGTGGCAAGCCTTTTGCCAACCGGGTACATGTACAATCCCGGGCAACGCCATTTTTATTGGAAAATTCGAAACTCATTTTTGACACAAGCAATTACGAGTATACTTATACAATATAATTATAATTGTGCAACTAATACAAGCAATGTGATTGTTCCAGGAGCGGACGTGGACGGCGTGGACGGCGACGGCATCTCGGCGCTGGGCTGGGCCTGTCTCCGCTCCCGCATACCCACCACACAGTTACTGCTCGACAAAGGAGCTAATATAGGTAAAATATCTATAAATACCTATTTATTTTTGTTACTTGTGGATTTGTTTATAAGATCCTCTAAATCCATTGAGAATAAGACAATTATATTTCACAAATCGGTATTCGTGATACGTTTATTTTATTCTAGATTGTTCTACCAGATCTAAACGCGATCACTGACTGAGATCTGTTTGAAGAAACTCATTAATAGCAATAAGATTGAGTGTATTTTTTCTAATCATGTCTAGGCATAATCATTCGTTTAATGCATTTAAATACTTTTAACAAATCATCGAATACATTGTCTACACTAAAAGTTTTCCCAAGTTTCATTTTTTAATGCCTCATTAACATAAAGCATCAACGCTCTATTTCATTCTTCAGTTTCATCATTTTTCGTAAAATAAAATTGCTTATTATAAAATAAATTATTTCGACGAAATGTAAATTATATTTTGTATATTTTTGATTATGCTTTGTATATTTTTCAAATATTTGACTAAATGTAGGCAAAAAGACTCGACCTATTTCTGTAGTTGACGAGATTAAATAAATTTTCAGATTGAAGCAGAGTTATAACTTATATGACACAGTGATAGCCCAGTATAAGTATGACAGTATAGAAAATAACCCTATTTTATAAAATAAATACCAATGCTCCGTTTAAAACCATAGAGTTGTCACTTTTAATGTTTTAGATATTGTTTTTTTTTTACGGAATATAAAAGAAGTTCTGACATGATTAATCAATCGAATTATAATAACTAATTAAGAATCAAAAAGCATACATACATACATATATGTACATTTTTTAAATTTGGCACACTGTCGTGCTATAGACTAACATATGCGCAAACTGGGTAGTTTTGGAAATATTACGTACTTACGGGTCGAATTGATGACCTTCTGTTATGAAGTCGGTTAAAAATCGGTTAATCTTAGCAGAAGTTGATAGTTTAAAATACGAGAACATACAACAACTTGTTATTTTTTTATATTGAACATTTAAAATGAAGCAAGACGCAACGTTGTCACTCAAACATAAGTTGTTTTAAAATTAATTAATTTTGTAACCTGAAATGCTAATTTACGAATATGTACTATCCTTTGTATATTAATAAATCGCCCTTACCTTTTAAAATCAGTGGGCAGTCCAAAAAATGATAGCTCCGGTTTTTATGACGTTGCGTTTAAACAGCCGTATATAGCACAATACAGTCCCCGCATTTTTTTAATAAAAACGATCGTGAAACTTGTAACGTGACCACTCGTCTCGACGCGATACGCGTTACAGAGGGTCCTGTTAGGTTCATTTTACATTTAGGCTTTTCCTACGGAGAGCGTGTTTACGTGTGCGTGCGATTTCGAACGCCTGTAGACAGTTTCACTACTGTCTACATGTAATTACACTGTGGTGATAGTAACCATTCCAGACCAGTTTTGAGAATAACCCCTTAAACTGAATGCGCTGATTCACAGGCTATAATTAGTCCAACTATTTATTTATCATTTGACACACTGTCAAGTCCTTATAGGTATTAAAGTAGTCTTTTTTGTTCGTATTGTATGTGTATATTTAACACTCTTATTGGTCGAGAGTTTAGCCACACGTCCAATTTCTCTGTCCGGAGATATGTATTTATAGTTTTCCACCTGTCGTCAAAATGGAGAAACGGAAATATTGAGTGTAGCACTAATAGCACCGTTGTGTGTGTGAGTAGAGCAGACGGACGGGTCGGGGCGCACGGCCCTGGGACTGGCGTGTGGCGGCGGCAGCGCGCTGGCCGAGCTGCTGCTGGAGCGGGGCGCCTCCCTCGAGCGGACCGACCACAGCGGCCTGCGCCCGCTCGACCGCGCCATCGGCCAGCGGAACCTGCCTGTGAGTACCCCCACTACACACTACACACTACACACTACATACTACACGCTACACACTAAACACTACACACTAAACACTACACACTACACACTACATACTACACTCTAAACACTACACACTAAACACTACACACTACACACTAAACACTACACACTACACACTAAACACTACACACTACACACTAAACACTACACACTAAACACTACACACTAAACACTACACACTAAACACTACACGCTACACACTACACACTACACACTAAACACTACACACTAAACACTACACACTACACACTAAACACTACACGCTACACACTACACACTAAACACTACACACTAAA
>NJDC01004001.1:46035-64098 GCA_002245475.1 Calephelis virginiensis
AACACTATTTTCTTAATTTAAATTCATTTAAATTTATTTTCTATTTTTTAGTTCGGTTTTCTATAAAAAGCGTGTTTTTTAGTTTTTTTAAACTATTATTTGTTTTGTAGTTCGTATTGTATGTGTATATTTAACACTCTTGTTGGTCGAGAGTTTAGCCACACGTCCAATTTCTCTGTCCGGAGATGTGTGTTTATAGTTTTCCACCTGTCGTCAAAATGGAGAAACGGAAATATTGAGTGTAGCACTAATAGCACCGTTGTGTGTGTGAGTAGAGCAGACGGACGGGTCGGGGCGCACGGCCCTGGGACTGGCGTGTGGCGGCGGCAGCGCGCTGGCCGAGCTGCTGCTGGAGCGGGGCGCCTCCCTCGAGCGGACCGACCACAGCGGCCTGCGCCCGCTCGACCGCGCCATCGGCCAGCGGAACCTGCCTGTGAGTACCCCCACTACACACTACACACTACACACTACACACTACACACTACACACTACACACTACACACTACACACTACACACTCTGGAGCGGGGCGCCTCCCTCAAACGGACCATATAGATCTTAACACATATTGCAACCCTCAAGTAATATAATTGCCTTATGCTTAGAAGTTCTGTATCAGAGTAGAGGTTTCATAGGTCTCATAGGTTTGTGTAATACTACTTTCAAAAGTGCTCTATGTGCTCTTTCGAAAGTAACTAGGTGATAACATATAATAGATAGTAGTTTATTTCTTACCATCAAGAGATCTGTGTGCTTATTCACTTCCCTTTAATACATTAAATAGAGATGACCCAAGCAAGATTTTGAAGTCCAATCTTGACCAGACTTTTATTTTTTACTACTATTTTTTTTTACCATTAATAGTTACTTCCTTTCTGATTTTTTAAGTGGTTTTTTTTTCCAGGTCGTTAATTGTTTCTTGAGAAAGGGAGCTAAACTCGGCCCAACAACATGGGTAATGGCATCAGGCAAACCAGAATTCATGTAAGTCATATAAAAATAATGTTTTCCTGTTTAGATTATTGTATAGACCATCTGCCTACCTACCTGTTGTAAGTGATGAGCATAGTAATAACCTATCATTAGCCATAAGACGACTGGTGGTAGAGGCTGTCCAATAACTTGCCTGGGGAAAGATTCACCCTCTTGTCCATTTCTGGAGCCATAATAATGTTATTCGGTGTTCCGGTTTAGATGGTAGAATAGCCAGTAGACTTGCACATATATGTGCGATATGGTGTGCGACTATTACATGTATATTATTGATGTATAAGCCATGGTTGTCTTTTGCGTAATCCTTCCTCGTATAGTAATCCAGTTATTTTATTTTATTTGGTAAAATAACAAACTTGTAATACGATAGTACATACAAAAATGCATGCCAGTTGATTAAATTGTGTATGTAGGTTGTATTTCTGTGTTAAAAAAGGAATAAATGACAGTTAAATCAAATAAATTTTCCATTTTTATAAAAAAAACTCTTACATTTACCTCTTTCATGCCATATAAACAAGTTTTTTAGAAAAACGGTTGTCTGTAAAGTTGGTTTATTGACGATACTTGAACGTGACAACGTCATAAGATCGGAGGCCGATTGTGCTTCTTTGTCTTTCGTTCCGCGCTCTCGCTTGCACTTCAAATCTTAAATGGAACGACCAATAGCGAGGTAACATCGCATGAGTCATTTTTTTTGGTGTGTGCAGCCGACTCGATCGAATTATAAAACGTTGTCACGTCAAAAGTGATATTGTAATAAAGATTAATGTGAAAAAAAATTAAATTTAATTAATAAAGTGTTTAAAGCCGTCTCTAAGAGAAACACACATTCATCGTTTTTTCAATGCTGATGTTTAATCTATTTACAATGTTTTATTAATTTGTTCTAGAGTAACTAAGTTGGGTTTATTAATTAATTGTTTTTCATCATTTTTCAGCACTACTATACGCAAGTGTTATATTTTATTAGTTTAACCTTTGACTGATATATTTTTTAGGCTAATACTCCTGAACAAGTTACTTGAAGACGGGAACGTGTTATACCGCAAGAACCGACCTTCAGAAGCTGCCCACCGCTACCAATACGCTTTGAAAAAGGTTACGCCTCTAGTGGGCGAGGACCCTAAACAAGAGCACGTCGCTGCATTTGTGCAGCTCAAGACTAATCTGTTGCTTAACCTATCACGGTGCAAGAGGAAACTTAATGTAAGTTTTGTTGTGATTAATCATTTCAGGATCCTTTTTCAATGTCAGTAAAAGTGGTTTTTGTGTTTTGTGCTTGCCAATTATCACATTGAAACTTAGTGTTTTTGGCTAGTCGCGGGTACCTTAGTTGCATCTCTGTGTACTACTTAAAGAATACAAGTGTGAATATACTTACTTTTCGAATTCAATTGGACAATATTAGGTATATAATATTAATGCTTGCAATGGTGATATAATTATTCCTGTTCTGAATTAAAACAGGTGACTGAGTTCAACAAGTAAAGAAATTCTAAGACGTCGTTACCTTTTAATATTTCATTATAACACATTTATTTAACTGAAAACTTCTTAACTCGAGTCAGAACACGTGATCTGATCGAAAATTCGTAACACGGCGCAAGCCGCTACGTGATAGTACTTTCGTACTGGTAATTAAAGTGATTCGTGCAAAATTACTCCCTAACTATTCCAAAATAGGTATCAAAAATGCACAACGTTAATATTTAAGTTTTCACTTTTGCCGGCACTCCCGGTGTGCAATCCGGTTTTTAATAAAAATATCGGATTAATGACTGATTAAAAGACAATTGACGCCTTTGAGTATGGTCATCCGAGTATGTGAATATTGATTACAAGTACGAAAACATTTCATACAACGTAAAGTGTGTGCGGTGCAGGAGCCGGCGGAGGCGCTGGACCTGGCGGCGCGGGCGTCGGCGCTGCGTCCGGGCGCGTACGAGTGTGCGTACGCCATGGCGCGAGCGCTGCTGGCGGGGGGACGGGCCGCCGACGGGCTGCCGCACGCCCGCCGCGCGCTCGCGCTCGCTCCCGCCGCCGACCTCTCCGCCGTGCGCACGCTCAAGGCGCTGCAGCAGGAGATCCTCGCGCGCATCAACCCCGGCTCCGTCTCGCTCAACGGGGACGTTCGCTCGCTCAGGAACTACGACACCATCAGCTTAAACATGCCCTAACATCTTCGCTAATTATGAAAGACAAGATTTCACTCGCGATATTTATTTTAAAATTAAAATATCAACGATCACAAGTTAAAGCAATCGTACAATGTAAATTTTATCCTCAATATAGACAATAAAAACAAACGATGCTAATGAAAAAACTTAAAAATTTAACTCTACGTAAATTGAAACAAAAAAATAAAACTGTATTGTCTTTGTATGAATATATAAATATTTTAATTCATAAGATGAATTGAATATTGTTATCACATAAATACGTGTTTTAATTGCAAAATTAAAATATTAGTATTCGAGAGATGAAGTTATTGATTAGAATGAGTGCAATTATGCAAACGTGTGAAAGAAAAATGTTTTTAAAAGATAAATGCATTTTCTAAAAGAAACTAAACGTTATGTTACAAATTAACGCGTTTACAAAATGCATTTAGAAAGTTTTCATTCCTTTTTAATTTTTATTCACTTATTTTACAATGCAATTAGGTAGTATATTTAAAACACTATACGTAACCTTATTTTAATTTTTTACTATTATTTCTGCATGTGAAAACAGTGCTATATATAAAGCAAACATTTCGTTTCGTAAGGTATAAATTATATTTTAGTTTTACCGATTAAAAAAAAATACAAACATGTAAATATGAATTTTATGAAAAAATAACAAAAAGTAAAATTATTTTTGGCTGCATGAATCAAGAATGTACTATGAAGTTTAAAAGTGATTAATTTTTTTTGTGAATGTATATATATATAATTAAAAACAGTTATTTAGAAAATGACTTTTATGTAATAGGTTACGTTTATTAATGAATTGTTTTTCATCATTTTTCAGCACTACTATACACAAGATTGTTATATTTTATGAATCTTAGCAAGAAAATAAGTATTTTAATAACATACATAATTGTGATGTAATGAAGTTTTTGTAAATACATACTATGTCAATCTAACTTGTATATTGTTTTTATTACTCGAATATGTATTTCAATACCTGCTTGCCATTACTTATGTTTGCTTTTGTGATGCTATTAAAATTAATAAAATACACTTCAACTGTCTGACTACAAAAAAAATAAACACTGTTTGAATACACGTTTTACTAAACACTGTTTAAAATTGGATTCATAACCAATAACATGCTGCCACGTCATTCACGTGTAGTATATTATTGGTTGGATGTTTTAGACAGTGTTTAATTAAACCGATTTCTATTTTTTGTGGTAAGGCGGTGTTTAAAAATGGGAGAAACGTCATTATTTTGACTTATTCAATTTAATAACTATAGGAACTTATACCCTAGTGTATTTTTTATGATAAACTTACATTTCTTGTTTAAGAAAATTAGTTGTATTTGCACAAATGTTATTTTTCCGAGTTAAACTCATTTTAAGCCCATAATCTTGCTTTATTTTAATTTATTATGAATATTTAGAAAATAAACACAAAAATGTGTTACAAATTATTTAGTGTGGCCTTAAATAATCGTGTTTAAATTATTTATTGAAAATGTAATCAGTCTTACAATATTATTCAAAAATTGTGTGTCCGATATATAAAGTGTGTAACATTTAATATTTGAATTTTTTCCGGACAAATTTAACTTCCTGATATGAAAGACTGAAGTAATTAACATTACCGATTTAAATTGTCCTGTATTTTACTATAAGAATATAAATAAGTACAATAGTTTCTGTGAAAAAAATTTTATAAATACACTACATACTGCTTTCTTTTTTGTTTTATTTAGTGTCCGACCTAAACTGCTATTTCTTCTGAAACCGAAACCGAACATTTGACCATGCCCTCCGTTTCGAAACCGAAACTTACCCAAACATGTTACCCATTGTTACTGAAATCTAGTGTTTTTTTTACCCACACATTTTCTTAGTCATACCTACTGCCAGTGCCAGTAACTAATAGCGTTAAATGAAATATGATGACAGTAAAATATGGAAGTAACATCTTTATTTATTTACTAGCTGTTACCCGAGGCGTTGCCCACGTGGTTAATAAACATTGAACCCACAGGATCATTTTTTCGGGATAAAAATTATCCTATGTGTTAATCCATATTACTCTCTATGTGTGTGCCATTGCAGAAGTTACTTAAAAACGTGATAAATGTGTTATCAAAAGAAAGCATCATCTCTGCATTTCTCAATTCAATTCAATTCTTGTTGAATGGCCCTTCATTTTTTCAGGCACAATATACTATGCCAATGTCAAGTTGTAAAAGACATGTTATTATTTTCAAATGCTCGATTTCATTTTATAGCTTATTACAGCTAGTTAAAGTCAGATTGAGATCTGAAGCTAATACAAAACAAACACATCTATATAAATTCACAGCAATCCGTTATGTGTTACATTTGGTTTATAATATTACAACCTAATGTTGTTAGTTAGTAATTATAAACTCTGAAAGTATCTTAACTTAGAGGTAGGTATTAGTATATGTTAGAAGAGATTTTAATCAACAGGACGGGGGATTTTTGGGGACAGCTCTGCACTTCTCTTCACTTTAATAAATTCTGCATTTCTTCGTATCGCTATCACATAGGTGATACAGTCCCATAAAGGACATAATCACAGATGGATACCAATATAAAAGTTACCAGTATCACTTTATTTATCCTACAACTAATCACTAATAAAACAATAACCAAAATAAAATATTCAATTGCCTCTGTGGTCTAGCGGTGGCGCGTCGGACTTGACTTCTTGAGGTTCCCGGTTCGAACCCCGGATCAGGCAACAAAAAAACAAAATGTGTATTCTCAATTTTCAAATAAAAACAACATTGCTCGGGATTGGATATGTGTCCAGATGGCGATAGGCTTGCCACCTATCTCACTGTGGGACTTAATGTTTTCAGCTTGTGGTGCATGCCCTGGTTGGGCCTCTGCCTACCTCCTCAAGGATATGGGCATGAAGATACTTATAACTAATTTGTAGGGGGTGTTACTATCACCCGGCCAATGCTGATAATAATACCATTTAATTTTCAAACAGTTTATTTACATAAATTTAACATTATAAGATACAAAACAATTCACTTGTAGAAAATTACGTAAAATAATCGATCCATCTGAAATATCAGTCCTTTTCTTTTTATTCATTTAATATAAATTAAGATCAAGTTAGAACCAGCAATTTTTCTTTGATAAGACAATTTAATGATACACAAAAGTGAAACAGATCTTTTTCAATATATGAGTATTAGAGATGATTTATAACATAGCAAATTTCTTACTTCTAGATATTTCTTTTATTTTGTACATAGACACAACTGTTCTAAATTATGAAGGTCCCGAATTTTATTTGCAGAGTAAAATAGCATTATGGTAAAATAAATTTTCTAACTTAGAATTGAAACTCAGAATTTTTAAATTTGTCCAAACCATGAGCTTAAAAAAACATAGTTACGGTATTATTTGTGGTGATTTTGCTGTTCATAAACTAAACTTATTTTAGATGCATGCTATCTTTTTCAAATGAAACAAAAAGAAATGAAATTAATGAAGAAATTTAAGACATGTCAAATTGTGATGTTTTTAATCAACGTTTTCAGAGCATTGACCAAGTATATGGACATGAAATACCTACGAAAAAAGCCTGCCGTCGGCTACTAAATATGGCTGCCATTTTGACATTATAAGGCTGTCCAGAAAAAGTAGAGTACCGATGTCGATACATGATCTTTTAGTGACGATTGATAGTTAAGTTTAGGCAAATAGATAAGAATTATTATTTACCTACCGAAAGAAATCGCAACTATCACCTTACTTACTTTGTGCTACTCAATTGACTTATACCTAAATAGGGAAATGTAATCAAACGAAAGAAAGAATATTTGTTTACTTTTCGCGAGCACGTTTTTTTACATTGTGGCGTGCAAATATGTTTATTCTTTATATAAGTTAACTCTTTATATTTATTACAAGTTTCATTATCATTACAAATAAATATTTAATCAGATTACGTTCAACCACTTTATTTACTTTTAAGTGAGCACTTAAAAGAATTCTTGTTAAGCTAGACTGTGATTGATATTTTCAGTATACATTCTTATCTTGTCCAAACATTGTTTTCTGGGAACGTAAAATAAAATATCGACAATTGTAATAGTACTTCACTATAAAAATTGAACACTAAATATGGATTCATGGAAAACATGAAAACTGTCATGACGTCATTTTAAATCGACGTCAAAATGAGCAGACAAAAATGTCGGTATCTCTTTCGGCGTACATAATAATATCAACATTTGTTAAAAGAGACAAAGAGATGTTGTTAACTTATATGTCAATTCCAACGGCATTTATACAACTAAATTTGCTATAGAACATTGTTGCACTTCTTTATATATTCCTATTTCTATGTTTCAGAGTGATAGATAAAACGTCTATAGAAATGTCGTGTACAAACTAATCTGACAGCAC
Organism: Calephelis virginiensis; assembly: GCA_002245475.1. Taxonomy (NCBI): domain Eukaryota; kingdom Metazoa; phylum Arthropoda; class Insecta; order Lepidoptera; family Riodinidae; genus Calephelis; species Calephelis virginiensis. The sequence continues at coordinate 53,653 of NJDC01004001.1, forward strand.
TAAAAGTGTTTGTCTCTTTCTATTACTTTCGTTGAAAGAAGATAGTGACAACTTACAATTAGTTTAGTGAGTGCGCAACAAAATCACCACCAATGTTTGTCGTAATTACATTTTATTCTATACAAACAAATAATAAACGAAATAGTTTAACTTTCACAACAAATTGCATAAACGAGTTATAAATTTAAAAAAATAGAGATTTCTTGAAAAAAAACAAAACCCTAAAGAACAAGAAATACGTACCGACTTAAAAAAATGAAACTAAAGACAATTAAGACCCTCAGACCAGTAAAAAAATGTTGGTCAAAGTTGAGACTATAAAAATTCTATTGTTCCAATCCGTACCTACTTATACTAATTAAGATTTATCAATCTAACCTCTTAATATACCGTCATTATTAAGAGAATTTATAGCGAGGGGGTTATTATACATTGGGCGTTGGTACACCGGCAGTAACACCAGAGGCTTCTCTTTAGGGGGAACTGGCTTAAGAACTACAGGAGGAGCATCTTTTGAGTTCAAGAATCCAAAATCATACGATGGATTGGATTTTAGGGACATACGGATTGGAACAACAGATTTCTTCGGGAAATATACGTGTTGGAAGTGTTCTATTGGCCAACTTGAGACCAAGGACTCTTTTTGTGAGGTGTGGGTTATTTCTTGTAGCAAATTCTTGCATTGGCGTGTGTTTTTTCTTTTTGATTGTGGGCATGTCTGAAAAAAGATGATTTATTAAAAAGCGATAGTGTACATGTTTTTATGAACCTACGTTCCGTCTTCACGTGAAAACGACTGAACTAATTGAAATCAATTTTGAAATACAATTAGTCAATTGATTTTATTGTGGAAATAGATATAACATATTTTTTATTTCATATGTCAAGCCCCAAAAGGGCTAAACAAGTGTCTATAATATAAAAATGAATCGCTTAATCTTACTAAGCGCATAACTTCCGAACGTCAAGACCGATTTAGCTAATTATTTTTGTATTGTGCTATTAGTTGTCAGTATGTGAAGAGAAAAACCGGAAAAAGTCCAGTGAAAAACGAAGCTTTATTTTAATACCATACAAACTGAACGGGTGGAACGAAGTTCGCTGAGACAGCTAGTTTATAATAAATATTTAGCAATGTCAATTAAGAAGTCAATTAGTATTAAGATCATTATTTTCAAAATTTCATTTACGAGGGAAAGTTTTAAGGATTATTGGGGGCGCATTATTCGAATTAATAAATCCAAAATCGGATGGAGGATTGGATTTTAGGAACAAATGGATTGGAATAAAAGATTTCCTCGGTAAATATAAGTGTTGAAATTCGTCTACTGGCCATGGTTGGTCAAGGGACTGTTCGTTGTCTTACTGTTTGTAGAGTAAGTTATTTCTTTTAGCATTTTCTTGCAATGCCAGGTGTTTTCGCTTTTTGATTGAGGACATGTCTGTAAAGTTATATTCTCATTTACTTACGAAACCTGCGTACACTAAGCATGACATATTTGATGTTTAGCAAGATTATTTGACAGTAAGAAATACGCACCGCCTGTAAGAGCTGTATTTTTTAAGTCTCCTGCGTAAATAAACCTTATGTACTTCTAAATCAATAACATTAACAGTATAGTCATTTCAGAATTTTACTTATAAAATAATTAAATTAAAAATGTAAAAAACCCCCGGAGACATGAATGTAATTTCCCTTTAAAAGGTAAAAAAAAATTCCGAGTATATTTGCAGACTTTCGATTTATTAACCTAATTTCACCCCCCCACAACTTTTAAACGGCTCAACCGATTTTCATCAAACATGTCTAAGTACACTCGCACATAAGTTACCTTTAATACAAAAATATATATATTGAAATCAGTGCATCTGTTCAGGAGTTATGCTGCCACAGACAGACAGACACGTCAACCCCTCTTTTTGTGTCGGGCTTAAAAACAGCACAGTGCCAGCCTCGGCTTGGCAACTAACCTTTGGTGACTAAGACTTATTTGCTTTACAGTCTCATAAAAAGATAGTTTGTTGTCAATAAAAAATCGTAGCATTTGTACGTTACTTCGTTAATAAAAATTATAAATAGTGTAGCTAAGAAGACTCTTTACCATTAACATATAGTCGACGACATTGAGCAGTTTTTTGGTGGAGCTGCAGTACTCCTTGTACATGGGGACGCTTTGGAAGGCGCTGTTGTAGACCTCGTAGTTGGCCCACTCGCCCTGGCTGAACTCACGGATCCTGTCCTTCATCTTGAAGTGGTCCAGGAACCCGTACTTGTTGAGGACCCCCATTTTGTTGAGTACACAACTAGTGGAGTCGGTCAACCCATCGCACTGTGCAAATAACAGGTTTTTAATGGTGTTGGAAGGCATAAAATCAGACGGATTTCCTGATGGTAAGAAATTCATGCCGCCTAGAGATACCAAAGGTGATAATGGTGCATTGCCAACCTGAGGCCGAGATGTTAGGCCTCGAACAAAGGTAAGTGTAACGGCTACCTTATCCTCCAAACCAGAACACGTCAACGGCAAGCGATGATGTTATGGCGGCTGGAATAGATAAGACGGTGGTACCAATCCGGGTGAATCTCTGTGAAACTCTACCACCTCTTCAGTGTGTTGTTATTGACGGTTAGACTTCACTCGCCTATTCCGAGCTGCTTCGCAGAAAGGCAAATGGTATATTCTGCAAAGGAGCCTGGACACTATTTTTTTTTATTTTCTACATATGCACTTTAAAGGAATTCCAAAAATTTAAATTACTGAAATTAAAACTAAATAATAGAGTAATTTTAGTACCTGGTCCGGTTTAGCACCACTGTCATGCGTATTCTGTCGCCGTAGCATCAGTGCTTGCTATTTTTAAGTATCAAGCAAGTAATAGAGTTGCACACGACAGTAACATCTACGGTGTGTGTAAACGAAGGTTTTCTCTATCACGAGACCCATTTTGTTTGCTCCAAAAGCACAAGCCACATTAAACAGTTCAAAAAAGAAGCCTTACCGCTACGGAGCTGACCCATTTACTAATCGCAGGCTTCTGTGGAGGAGGAGGAACGTATTCCAACTTGTAGAGGGTGTCCACCCCACACGCCGCCAGGATAGGCTGGGGAACCAATGGGGGTAAACTGCATAGCTGACGACGATTCTTCTGTAACACATTTAATATATTAACATTAAACAATCAGTATCATTTTAATCGCCGCTGTTCGTTAATTCTATTTCGACTAATTATTATAGGCACAACCCGTATCTTTAGCTAGCAAGTGAAATGAATTTTAATAAGCTTAGTAAAATAATTAATTCTTTTCGCAGTTCTTTTAAAATTGTGAAAATTTATTTATCCCAAACATTGACCAAGAGCTAAAATTAAAATGTCTTCTACATATATTCTTGTAATTTGTAATGTAATTTTTTACTTAAGTAATCCTATTACCCTATCCTGTTATTACATCTATTATAAATGCAAAAGTTTGTCCGTTTCAGTCTGTTTGTTTGTTATTCCTTCACGCAAAATTTGGTACACATATAAGGGTTAATTGGATTAACACACAGGGTAGGTTTTGTCCCGAAACGATGTTCCTGTGGGACCACGCGGACAGCAGAAATTATCTACTTAACAACTTTTATAATTTACTAAAAAAGTTGTTAAGTTGGTAGTTGGTTTCTGTTATTATTCGAAAAAACCTGTGGGTAGGTACCTGACTTTCTAGTGTTTAAGTTTAGAAGAATATAAAGAAAAATCAAGAGGTGGGTTTCAATCTTAGATTTTCAGGTGTACAGATTTCTTATTATGAAAATGTAATAATCTGTGATAAAAATAAACATAATCGACAATTACTAGCTGGAGATGTGGTCTTCACACCCCAAGTCCATGTTTTCAGGCGTTGATACTTACTGGTCTAGTCTTCGAAGAGCTTATTTGACAATTGACTCCTTCATGCACTGCAGTTGAATGTCTGAAAAATAATTTTAATAAGAAATTCCTATTCTATATGTTTTTCTTATTTCACAGTGTTATTTTTATTCACAGAGGGAGTTTAACAGTTCTTACAAATACATAACAGTTCTTACAAATACATATATGTAAAAAAAGAGGCGAGCTAGTTACACTATTGATAGCTCACAAACGGCTGAGCCAATTTGGCTGGAAATCGGTGCGGAGGTTGCTTAGAACCAGGAAAAGGACATGTGAGATTTTGATGCAACATTCAACATGCGATATTCGACTGCAGGAGACTAGGTAAGACAACATTAAACTTTTTTCCATAAAAACTAAACGGGTGGAACAAAGTTCGCCGTAATAGTTAGTGTCGCTCGTAATTGGAAAATAGTTCCATTGGCCCACTGAGTAGAGTAGACCATCTATCTCTCTGCTAGGCAGCTCGTAAGAGGCGAGCACAAGTTAAAAGGTAGGTTTATAAATGTACGCTACCAACAAAACCACCGGTGTAAAATAAGCCTTTATTTTGCCAATTTCACGTACTTACGCTTAATAAAGGCTTATTTTACATCTGTTATAATAGGTTTCCGCAAAGTAACGCCTGACTCAATAAAAAAACTTTGTTATATTCCAGTCCGGAAGGTAGAGTAGCCGGTAGACTAGGACAATATGCAATAAAACCCCGGCCATATGAAAGCGACGCATCTGTAACATCTAAGGTGTCTGTAGTCCACGGTTGTCTTTCACCATTAGGAAACCCATGTGTTTGTTCGCTGACCTTTCACACAAAGAAATAAAATTTTGCTGTTATTTGGAAAATGTAAAACCCGTTGAGACACTGGGAAAAAATAGCTTACGTCGTTCTTTTATCTTCGATGCTGAAATTCTAATTGAAAATCTGTTTTTAATTTCCAAAGAATACATACATACATACAAACATATCTTCACGCCAAGTCCCATACGGGGTAGGCAGAGAGTATCGAGTTCCAGATCTCACGATCCTGACAAACCTGTCTTGCTTCCTTCACATTCATAACCCTTTTCATACAATCACGCCGGTTTCGGAGACTCTTGACACCACCCTCGGATAATATCCGATTGATCTGATCGTGAAATGTCAGTCTTAGTCTCCCCGGGTACCTACATCTATCCTCATTCGTATTGTATATCTGCTTTGTCAATCTTTCATCTGTCATTCTTTCCACATGACCGAACCAAATCCAAAGAATTATTAAAAAACTATGCTAAAACTCTGCAAAATCGATATGTAGGGAAAATGCAATTTGTGTCCGGGTAATATTTAGAATACTTTTTACTGTAGAAAAATATTTTGTTCCTATTATCAACTATTATTAGAATAAGTCACTTCTAAATGTATACGAAGCACCAGACATAAGTATTTTATAAAATCGAAATCATTCGTCATACCTATATGTGAGTATCCAAACGCCCAATTTTCCAAACATTAAACTTAATAATACACCAATAATAAAATTACATTATAAATAAATCTAAATTTTTCAACTAGTAGGTAAATATGATTTTACGCAATCGTAAAATATTAATAATTACACTTTTAAATGGGTTTTCTCCATTGTACTGTGTTACGTATCAATTATAATTTATAATTTTATAAATAGCCTATTTTAAGTTTTGGCCCTGATGATGCTGTTATAAGCGAAACCGGTAGGCTATTTATAAAATAATGAATTATGAGTGATACGTGTTACAGTACAAGTATTTCTTCATTTAAAATATGAATATTTGGAAGTTTTACCAAGCGTCGACGATGGAAAATATAAAATAAGTATGAATATTAATAATTAAGCACAGTAAAATTACAAAAGCCGGCTCCATCTATTTCATTACGCACCGCATCCCTATTTTATAATTTATTTTCGAAAAATATTAAATGATTCTAAAATGGATTCATAAATATTCTACTAAGTACTAGTTTTTTTTGTATGATATTGGAAGATATTTTATTGAATCAGGCGTTACTTTGCGGAAATCCATTATAAAAGATGTAAAATAAGCCTTTATTTTGCTAATTCCGCGTAAGACAATATGCAAGGCAAACAAGCAGACGGATTTCCTGATGGTAAGAAATTCACGCCGCCTAGAGACACCAAAGGTGGGAATGGTGCGTTGCCAACCTAAGGCCGGGATGTTAGGCCTCGAGTAAAAGTAAGTTTACCGGCTACCTTACCCGCTAACACGTCATGACGTTATGGCGGCAGGAACAGGTAAACGGTCGCTGCCAAACTCTAGCACCTAGTCAAACGTCACGATGTTGAAGACGGTAAGCTTATGCTCGCCTTTTACGAGCTGCCTGGCAGGAAGGCAGATGGTCTATTCTACAAAGGAGCCCGGACCAACACGGGTACAAAGTTTTTTACTTGAGTTGAAGAACTCATCGTCAATGAGGCCTATCAGCCTAAACCACTAGTCGGATCACGTTAAAATTAACATAGTACCACCTCGGAATCACGACTTATCCATCTAAAATGAACCGTCAAAATCGGTTGGCTCGGGTCGGGAAACATACAAGAAAATTAACAAAAACATACAGTCCATTTAAGGACCTCCCCCTTTTTCGAGTCACTATAAAAACTAATAGTAAGATTTAATACTCACTTGCATATATCTACCTCAGGAGCAAATGGACAGTTCTAAAACAAACAGATATTTTTTTTATTAAATTTTAACAACTTCTTTTTATATCTTAAGTCACCCGGACTGGTACCAGCTCCTTGCATAAATTGCCATCATAGCGTTAAGTAGAGTCGCGGTCCGTGCTTTAAAATTGGGTAGCTAACAGAAACAAACGCAAATGCAGCATTAATATAAAAAAGCTATAAAGGTGTCTTAAGGCGACGGTTTTCTGTTCATAATTCGGCTATTTTTCAACCCTTTATTCTGTTACGAATATAATTATTAATATATGAAGCAAACAGAAAAAAATAATGTAGATACATATTTCATGGCACGGGTATTCGGACATATTATATAACAACAGTGTAGTAATAATCTACTATACCTTAACTATAACTAAATTTGACAGGCTTCAACGTACGCTTCAAGTAGAAGTATTTTTTTAGGAATAAGTATTAATTAGTATTAACTGATAAAACTATTGCCCTGCCCTCCGTCTCGCTTTGCCTGTATCTACTTAAAAGATGCGTTGTGAGTTGTAACATTACCTCGGTAAGTATATCAAAAGTGCAGGCCAGTATCTTGTTGATTTCGCAGTCGGCCTCATACTCCGGGCCCGCGATAGTGTGCCGCTTGAGACATTTGCTGATGACCCTGGTCATGGCCCGGCTCCACTCGGGCTGACTTTCGACCAAATTGTCCAATAGCTTGATAAATGCGTTGGTGGAAATGAACCCTGATTCCGTCGAAACATTCAGCCTTTGGAAGATGCAATTTACTTTATCGCACTGAAAAAATAAGAAATTATATCATTAAGCGCAAGAAAGCTGTAAAAACCGACTTCAACTAGTTCATTAGGTACCACGTTGCTATTTATTAGTTCTTTTTTCGAAAGAAAGCAAATGTTTCCGAAATGGATCCACATACATTTTATTAATACCTGACAAGTAGTTTTTGAGTTACATTTGTGTGTTTTAACTCAAAAACTGTACACAACAGTGCATACATTTTTGGCTTAAGTTAACGATTTCATCATTTATGAGCATTAGCGAAAACATTATACAATATTAATTATAAATCTAAAACCACTACTCAGATATTGGTTAAATTAGTATGGGACTACCTTGAAATCACCAGCTATCTTTCTAAAATAGAACCACCAAACTCGGTTGTCTACCGAGTAATCGAGTAACAAACATAGAAAAAATACAGTCGAATTGCAAACCTCTTTTATGTGACATACTGCACACATGTTTACCTAGCTATTGTCTTATATCTGTAATTATATAAAATAAATTCCCTTGTTAGTCCGGGTCTGCTTTGTAGAATGGATTAATCGCCTTCTTTCTTTAATTCTTTATTGCACACAAAAAGTAAAATAAAATAAGTAAATTTGTAAAATTATACAAAAGGCGAGCTAATCTCTGAAAGAGATTTCTTCCAGCAAACACGAAATAAAGAAAATGCATAAAAGAAATGTAGAACAATACAAAAACTTACTGTACAAAAAAACACAAACTAAATTACTAATTATGACTAAAGTGCCAACAATGCTAATTAATTACACACCAAAACGCTCCATTACTGCCTTCTTAAAAACTGTTAATGATTGAATACTCCAAATTTCATAAGGGAATGAATTCCAGAGTTTCACAGCATTAAAAGTAAAAGAATGGTTATTCGTAATGTGACCAGACGTCCCGTTTTGAACGGGACCGTCACGTTTTTCGGTTGTATACTGGGGTGTCTCAAATTGAAATTCAAGTATTATCTATTATGTGCGACCGTCTGTGCGTATCACGTAATACAATAAATAAATATATTCTTTTATTATTGACAGTTATTTAAATTTTCTCCAACAAAAACACATGTATTTATCGTACTATAGTATTATATGCAATTGCTAATTGATGAGAAAGTTGGTGTCCCGTTTTGAGCCGAAAGAGAATTGGTCACGTTAGTTATACGACATAGTGGAACTACAAGGCAATCTGAAAATTCCACGCAGGTGTGGTCGACAATCTGAATCAAAAGAGTGTAAAAATGTAAAACGCTCGTTCAGATATTCAGGAGAAGCAGCATTAAACTTTGTAAAGGAAACAGAGTCAATGAAGGTTTCTACGCTCACGAATGGGAAGCCACTTAAGCCGCTCTATGAACATGAAGATATGATATCCACGCAGTTCTAAAGCAGCGATAAAACAGTCAAATGGGTCATTGCAACCACTGGTGTCTACTGATCCGGTTAAGGATCCGTTGCCTTACTTATTCCCGACGTCATAATGACAAATGTCATGTTCCGGTCAGTCGGGTTACTCTTGAATCTCGATTTCATGCAAACTGGAAACCGGAATCGAATGTGTCGTTTTAGAGACTCTTGAACACAATACAAGAGATTTGTTTAACAATAGCATTTAGTTAACAATAAACAACAAAATATTTCTGACTAGCTGCTACCTGCAGCTTCGCCCGCGTTTTCACAGAAACCCGGTGTGCGATCGGGATTAAAAATAGCTTATATGTTAATCCAGGTCACAATCTATCTGTCTTCCAAATTTCAGACAAATCCGTTCAGCCATTCGAGCGTGAAAGAGTAACAAACATCCATACATCCATACTTACAAACTTTCGCATTTATAATATTAATAGGAAATAGGATTCGTTGAATTTTTTTAACTAAATGATTAGCATTTCCGCTTACATAAAATCGATATAAAAGTAGAGTAGTACTAATACTACTTGAGAGTAGCGTAACCGGTAGAATTGAACAATTGGCTAACACCCCGACCCCCAGCTTTAAGATGTGGGCCCTACATAGGGACACCTACAACTATGGTAGCACACAGACATCATCAGAATACCACAGTCATGCCACATTAAAAAACGGAATCAATGTGTCATTTTAGGATATTTTTGTTCTTTCTTTAGTTTTTGGCATTCGCGTTAGCATTTTGCCATTAGTCAAGTAGAAATATGTTAACCGATTTACCAAAATCGGGTTTCAATTATTTAAAATTAGTCACAGGTCGTCAATAAAAATCATGTCGGGATCGGGTCTTGAGTAAAGCGGTGGCCTAAATACTCAAGCTCATATAGGGAGTTTTAGCGGCAACGGGGAAATAAATACACGATACGCTAATTTCTTCATGATTAGTTCATTTCTGCACTTTCATTGAACAAAATTGTACAAAATGCCACCAAAATTGCCTAATTTCACTCAATAAAAACAAAAAATTCAATAGGTAATTATGAAAAATCTTCGACCGTCTTTTCTCTCCATGACGCCAAACAAACGTAGGATACTTATATTTTTCTCAGCAGCCCAAATGTCAGACATTTGGCATAAAAAATAACATGGCGGCTGTGAGATGTCATTATTCAGAGATTTTTTTTTGTTATTTTTAACTCTGTAAAATACCTTATCATATACCGAATAGATATAAATAACTACAAACTTACTGAAGGTGGTAGAATCTTGACGTCCATCATTTTAAGAGATGTAGGTGGCTCAGTGGTGGTAGAGGTGGTAGGAGTGATGGGCTGTTGAATGGTCAGCCGGTTTGTGGCATTCCATTGGAGGTGGAAGTTACACTCCGATCGCCAGGCGGGCTGGATGAATTCGGATACATCGCAGCAGTTTAACGGGTCTTGGTCCTGGGAAGAATACACACCTTTATAAAATAGTACTTATGTATATCTTTTCTTATACCTTTACATGAGCTATATATATATATAAATACATGACGCATGACGTGTTAAAACGGTGGAGTGAATTTTATGGAGATATGTATGAATGTGCCCAGGATGCTGCCGCTGGGTCCGAGTACTCATATGACTCGGAAATAGCGGAGG
>NJDC01004001.1:74939-91943 GCA_002245475.1 Calephelis virginiensis
TGCGGCAGAGAAGGATAGGCTTTGCTGTTTTTCCCACCCCTTCAGTGTTAATACAACAGGAAATGGGTTGCCTGTTGTCACCGAATCTCCTGGCTGCTCCTTAAGTCACTTCAATCGACTTGCAAACTCTATTGAGAAAGAGGATTGAATCCTTTGTATTACCCCCATAACAAAGAGGTGAATTAGATTTTTTCACTGGAAATACCGTTTCCAACATCGTTACAACGTTCGTTGTTGAAAATCTGTGAGAGTATGTGCTTTAAAAATTCGACACGAGGAAAAGAGATGCTGACAATTGTAAACAGAATAGGCACAATTTTCATTTAATAACAGATGACAAACAAGCAGGCTGCTTACTGGAGGATAAAGTAGACACATATTTTGAAGGAATACGGAAGGAAGTGTATCCCAATAATTCAGGAAGTAATTCGTACTTACCAGTCTCGAATTGCCCATATACGAACGTCCGAAGCTGGCCTGGCCGGAAACCTGCAATCATGAGTAACTAGTTAAACCGTTGACCATGTTAGGTAATACCTTGACTACTGGTCTATGAATTAGACCAAGTACTCAGATGATTTTTTTTTGTTTTTATCATGTTATTTTTTGGTACACACCTAAACCAAAAGTTGACTAGCAAATCTACCAAACCCAAGCACAGTTCTTACGACGAAATAAAAAAAATATGCAATGTTGTGGTAAATATGTTTATTGGTAGTTTTCCCGTGTTGGCCTGGGCTCCTTTACAGAATTACTGCCTCAGCAATTGCAGCTCGTAAAGGGCGAAAATATGCTTACTATCACTAACACAGTGATATCTGACTAGGTGTAGAATCTCGCAGCGACTGGTGATTTTTACCACCGCCTTAACTATTCCTTTCGCCTTAACGTCTGCGCTTGCCGTTGACGTGTTTCAGTTGGGAGGATAAGGTAGCCGATATACCTACTTACTTTTACTCGAGGCCTAACATGCCGGGTCTCAGGTGGGCAACGAATTATTACCACCTTTGTTCTCTCTCACTATTAGGAAATCCGTCTACTTATTTGCCTTTCACATACTATAAAAACTGTTAAAGATACTTTGACATTACAAATTTGTAATCTTATATTTTATAATAACTAACACCGTGACCCATCATCTAACCTCTTCTCGCTAGGACAACGAGGGGACTCGCCAGTGTCGTGTTTTGCCAGTAGAATAGAAGGTAAAATAAGTTACTCCAGCAATCTCAACCACCATGCCACACGTAGGTACACGTTTATCCTCATTTTGTCTTTAAGCGACATGACTTACAACGTAAGTACTTATATAAAGTGATTACGAAAAATATGATTTATCTGATAATACTTAATAGCCAAATGAAGATGTCTCTGAAACCGGTGAATGGAAAAGTCTTTCTTTCTTTAAGTTTTGGCATTCGCAATAAGGCATTTTGCCATTAGTCAAGTAGAAATTTGCGTCAAATTTATCAAAATCGGGATTTAATTATAATTAGTCATTAATCAACAACAAGTCATGTCAGGGTCGTGGGTAAAGCGGTGGCCTCATTACTCAAGCTCATATAGTGAGATTTGGCAGCAACGAGGAAATACACGATACGCTAATTTCTTCATGATTATTTCATTTGTGCACTTTCACTGAACAAAAACAAAATTGTACAAAATGCCACCAAATTGACTAATTTCACTAAATATAAACACGAAATTCAATAATTATGAAAAAACTTCGACCATCTTTCCTCTCGATGGCGCCAAAACTCCGAAGTCTTTCTTATACGTAAATTATTCTTTATTTAATTTCTTTAAATATTGTTTATATTTTGAATTTTCGAAACTTTGAATTTATTGAAGCAATTTCAAATTTATTGTAATTATCGTTATCTCTTTAACATACTGTTACACAAAGACAGATACTATAGGCTTTTGGAAGAGAACGTGTATTTATAAAAACATTATTTTAGAGGTGATTTTTGGCGACAAATTCTAGATTTTTTTATTCTTTTAACAATAATATACATGATTAAATTAACGCCTTCGATTGAACTCATCCAAAACCTTATCTTTTAAATAAAAATTCGTCGTGATATAACTTACCAATTTTAAAAACAAGAAGAACCACAAAGACCGCATTCTGCTGTCAGAGTTTACATACGACTGGGTGATAAGGGAAAAATGAAACATAGGTCAACGGTGATAACTATTAAAATTCGTTTGTACTTTATTGATATTATACATTCATGTTTTGTATAAAAGAATATCTTCCTAGAAATATATTTTACTAGCCGTTGCCCGCTTGGTGAATGTTCCCACATAATCATTTTTTCGGAATAAAAACCACCCTATGTGCTAATCCAAGTTACCCTCTATGTGTGTGCCAAAATTAATGAAAATTGGTTCAGCAGTTTTAGCTTGAAGGAGTAACAAACAAACAAACATACAAACTATCGCATTTATAATATTAATAGTATTATAATATTGGAAAGTAAACCAGCAGACATAAATAGTCAGAAATAAATATCGTCATAGCCCATAACAATAATATTAATGTTGCAACTTGAGGCTTGTAAGGATTCTTGCTAAATTTTTCAGCTATATTTACGCTAAAAATCGGAACATGACAACAACGGGGACTTACGTTATAGCGGAAAGAAAAGAAACTGGCTTTAGAAACATTTTAAATTTGACCAAAGATAGACTCATCTTTACGCTAAATCCTGCTTGTATCAGATTATTTCACATTTAGTAGGAAAATAACTTATTTCTGCCGTTTGCTGTACTTAATGTCGCCGTTGTCCACTTCACACGACTGACCAGAAATTCACTACTAATTGCCTGTTTCTTTGGTTCGGAACCCTTTGGCGACATCAATATACTAGATTATATCAATCATATTTCAAATATTAAAAATTACAAGCCAACTAGTACACATAATGCAGTTTGAAAAATGTGTCAACTCATTTTTTTATATCACAATGGAAGGCAAACAAGCAGACGGATTTCCGGACTCAGGGCTGCTTACACGTTCCCGAGTTAAATTTATTTAACGAATTATACTACAAGGGCGTAGCCAGGATTTTGTCGAGGACAAAGAAAATGCTAACTATTTTTTTTACTATTTCGTAACAGTGAAAACCTAGAAAGAATGGGATTGAAAGTGTTGATGTTAAAATGAGGAAGGGCATGCTCCGCTGGATTGGATATGCAGAAAGAATGACAGATGAGAGATTAACAAAGCAGATATACAAGACGAGACCTAGGTTGACATTCCACGTTCAAATCGCTTGAGTGTTAACCAAAGGTACCAGGTGGCATCAAGAGCCTCCGAAACCGGAGTGTTTGTATGAAAAGATTAAAAAATCTTTAGGAAACAAGGTTGGTCTGCAAGGACCGTGAGGTTTAGAACTCGATAGTCTCTGCCTACTTCGTCAGAGACTTGGACAGATATGTATTTTTTTTTGGAAGAAAATACACTATTTAAATCATGGTGTTTTTATGTCTATCTCACATATATGCCTAGTAGAGGAAAGGTAAAAATTAAAAATATATATATTAGTCAGAAAAATATTTACTTGACGAATATTCTGTGTGATTCTTCACAAAAATATTTTCAATTTAGTTTTTTTACGTACCATAAGTACCTCGTTTAAATAGTTTTCGGTCATTCAGAGATGCAGATTTATGTAAACACTCTTTTCGGGTGGACAGCTACCCCCTCTGCCCCTGCCTCTCTCGCTACGCCCATGATGCTGTCAAATATTAAATAATTAACCCTAGTTAAAAGCTAACTCAGAGTTAAGTAGTTAACCCAGAAACGTGAAAGTTTGCCTTAGACAATTTTCATATAATTTAACAGCATTTATACTCTATAAGGGTTTTAGGATACAAAAAAATACACATCATACTAATTATTTATTGGAAAACCTATAAATTAGTGTCACATGATACAACTACCAAAGCAATATTAAAATAATGCTTACAAATATAAAACATGAAGGAATACGGCAGTTTAAATTTCATTCAGATTATAGAAAGCATAGTTTGCAGATATATTAAGAAGTAATTAAATATATCAAAAACTAGGAGATCCGACAGACGTTGTCCTGTCCTAGTTATTTAGTCCTGTATTAATTGATTTTTGTAATAGGAACCTTTTCCTTATAGGAAGTATACAACAGAAAAAGAATTAACAAAGTTGTAAAAAGCATTGTATTTTAAATATTACTGTCAACTTGAAGGAAAATCTTATTACACATAAGATATTTTACAGTAACATAATGAAACGGCGAAATCTAATTAGAGCCTGGTATTCACAAACCAACTTTTATTTATTACGCGGTTAAGCAACATATTTTAACATTTTCAAGAATCAACTGAATATTATGAGTTACTTTAATCAACCATAACTTCTGACTAAACAGATTTGGATATAACATGTATCGTTAAAATCTTTTCATAATCTAATGTAACCGTCATTTTCAAATCAAAATGGCGACAGTCTCATGTTTCTGATTTTTTTAATTCTTGCTTAATTCATGTGATAAATCAGTTTCAAGTACGAGTTTGGTATAGCCAACAACAATAATAAGTTATTATGACTGTTATATAAAAGTAATAACAATAATCAGTTTTTTTTTCAATGATTAACAAAAATATCTTAAAAACAAAACTCTAGGCCTGTCATTTTTGTGAGAGTTCAGCGATTCTTCTGATGTTAAAATACACAAGGCCTAGACACCAAAGATGTTACAGGTGCGTCGCCAGGATGTTAGGCCTATTATGCAAGCCAGGCCTTTGAACCGAAACATGATCGAGTTAACAACGGCAGGTACAGGTAAGATTGTATGTAGGTAGGTTATTGTAATTGGCCGTTAATTTTAAAATTATCCATCAACCAGGAACCCAAATAACACTTATTAAATGGATATTTTAATTGGTTTTAAATAGCTTGATAGTCTATTTCAATAATGATATGAACTTATCGCAAACTGTATTTTATAGATATTATTGATAATAAATACAAAACCTAACGCCTAGCGATATGAGGTGGTCGGGATCAAATTAAAAAACATCATAATATTGTATTACTTAAATATATTGTATCCATACAAATAAAATGAGTAATACTATGGTTAAATGAAGCTCACGTCGTCATAGGTCTAGCTCAACTAAGAACAGTTTTTACGGAAACTCTACTAAGTATAAAAACTAGCGCCATTAGTTTTGCCATGCAAAGGCTTTATAAATCTATGATTACGAATCTAGATGAAATATTATTAGATCTCTAATTTTCAGCTTTTTAAAGAACTAAAGGTTAGAGTTCATAAGAAAAGTCAACAATGAAAATTTAAGTTAAAAATTAATTAAGGTTTTGCAAAATTGCATTTTGTTTTGTAACATGTCAGTTACAAAAATATCAACTCCTGGTGATAGTTATGTAACATGCTCCTATTTATGTAAGTAGACCATTTTAAATAACTTAATATTATAAAAATTACAAAACAGTAAAATATGCTTACGTGTGAAATTTTCATTACGATCTATATCAAGCTGTACATATAACAGAACAATTTTTATTTTTTAATATTCATAGACTATACGAGGTATTGACCGTACATTTGAAGTTTTTTTTTTTTATTTCATTTTAATTCAATTATATTGTAGCAATAGTCCATTTATTACAGAGCCTTGAAAGTGCAGTTTTTTTATATATGATGAAAGATTTAGAAGTTACTGAAAATGGATATTTCTTGTTCAACGGAATCATAAAAACTGTGACATGACAATACGATATAAAGAGAGAGAGAGAGAAGTAACCAATTTGAGGACTGGGGACTTATCATCTAATTCAAAAATACATTTGCATTATTATGTCAATGTCACACTATGTTTGTCTCGTTCTAATATATTTAAAAAAAAAACAATTATTTCAGATAACTACACTAATATGAGATTAGCAATCCCATTGGTGATATTAGCACAACAGCGCTTTTGCATTTGGCAGTAAACTTTTGGGAAACTATTGCGGTAGGTAGGGAATTAATTATCTTAATGTTAATACTACATAAAGAACTAGCGATTTCGCTTGACGATGCGAAACTCCTCTGTTCGCGTGAATAAAAATTTCGACCTGCGAAATAGTAAAGATAAATATGCACCTGAAATATTTAATTTCAGCATTTCTTATAAAATTCACCTTAAGGCAGGATTTTAGTCTCGCTTAACGAAGATTACAGTCTTCACTCCTGTCCGAAGTGCAGCTTTTCGTTCATAAAAAGTGTTACAGACATAATATAAAAAAGACAAATGGTACTCTACAATTATGTAAATTCGTCGCCACATAGAAACAGCGGAAACATTACAAAATTTCATTCAATCAAAACATTTTCACACGCCAGTATTTATGTTAAGGAGCAAATTTTGTAACATAATCGAAATATTTTTCCTTTCTGTACATATGTTGCAGGCAATTGGTAATGTTCCGCGTTTTACAAATGTCTGAGTTTATTTAAAATTTTCGATATTTTGTAAATATGCCACAATAGTGAAAAGAAATTCAATTATCATTTGCAATTAAGATGACACCTTAGTACCCCAGTTCGAAATAATACAAATTCTTAAATTAAGAGATAAAACAATCTTTACCAGCTAACATTTTTAAACATACCATTTGTAAAGTGCCAAATCACACAAATTGCTTGTGACATTTATAAGCTTATTACTTTGAATTTAATGGCGCCAGATACGGAGTTAAGGCACTGCCTTACTGGGAAGATTTTTTACATTATTATTCTTCAATCTAACATTAACCTTTTACATGTATATTGTGTTTATTTCATTTGCAGAAGAACAACACTTCTTCCTTTCCTTATTCACCTTATTAATAAGCTTTTTTCAAATACTGTTGAATCTGCTGTGCACCAAATAAATTAATTTTATGTCATACTAGGTAGCTATCATCTTTTTGAATGTAACAGAAAAAGACAGACACATTTAATATCCGTATTCCAATCAAATTCTATGAATTATTATTATTTAACACATTAGAATTGAAGAGGCATTTTTAAACAGAATCAGCACTACTTGATTTAAAATGTCATTAATAAAAATAAAAACAAATGCACAAAAAAAATAGCAATAACCTCCATTAAGTCACTGAAATACACAATACATACTCCTATCTGCTGGAATTGTGTTGCTCGTACTATTTTTAAGTAAGATTTTTTTAGCACCCAGGCATGAAATTATAAGCAAATGCCAGTCAATAGCTGTATAACTGTGAGACCAAACATGTGCCCTAATACGTTGATTTCTGTTAATGGTAAATAATTGTTCCTGAAATCAAAAAACAAACATAATCAGATTAATGATGTCAAACAAATCACTCATCACAAAAAAAAAAAATAAAACGAAGTCGCTTTCAACTGTCTGGCCTATATATGCTTAGGTCTGTAAAATATGCAACAGATTTTGTTGCGGTGTGTTTTAATAGGTAAAGTTTTTCAACAGGAAAGTTTTTTATATGTATAATAACAAGTTTCTGCACCCGTGTGATGCCAAAAAATGCCTTACTTATACCAAATGTTTTTGACAGTTTACTTTTTTTCAGTTTTCACACTTTCTAGTTGAAACATTTTAAAGTAAATGTGTTTAAATTGTAAAAAAAGGAATTAATGAGGTTTTAAGTCGATGTATGTATGTTGTATGTTATGTGTGCATACTTTGGAATCATGGATTCAAATATAAAATAATAAAAATGAAGAGAGAATTTTTTTTCACACAAAAAAAAATATTATTATTAATAATTAATTTAATTAATTCACCTTCACAACAAACTAAAACTTGATATTAAGTTATGTTATTAAATTCCCTTCTCAACACAATGTTTTTAAGCATTGTCCTTTTCAAAGTGTAAATAGAATGGAAAATGCTGTTTTTTTTCTACTTGGAATCATAACTCGAAAATCGATATTACTTTTATCATTCAAAGATTTTATGTATCTCTCTGCATTTTTATTATTTTATATTTGAATCCATGATTCCAAAGTGTGCACACATAATGCTTGATTTAAACGCTAAACTGTTACAAAAGCCACTGAAAAGTTTTTACTGTACATTTTATAATATTCCTTCATACATTGACTTAAAACCTCATTTTGATTATTGATTTTTTTAAGACAATTCAAAGGTTTAAAAATTGTACATAGCTTCAAGAATGCTTAACAGATCTTACCTAATTTTGCTAATATTTACTGTGATCACAGGAAAGCTCCAAAGCCAAAAGCTCGTTTGATACTGTCAAAGTAATAGCGTTTCCAATTCTCCCGCGTTTGATCAACCTCCGCAGAAGGAACTAAGTCCTGTTTGAGGCTCACTATGGTGTGATCGTCCTGAAAGATATAAGATTTACATTAAGTACTTTTTTCGTGTTAGAAAATTATTTCCCCAGTAGCAAAAAAACATAATCCCTTTCAAAGACTAAATATAGAGCACCATTTAAGGCTGTTAAGCCAATATTAACCTAAAACATTAAGCTCCTTGTATAAGTAATTCTATCTGCTAGCATATTAACATCAAACTTAAATATTGGTTGTTATAATGAATCTTAAATGCCTATCTTTATTAATAAGGGTTATTTCTTACAATAACAAAAGAGACATTATTTAACAATTTGCCCTTTTTTAATTTATATAATACTCATTACCTTCTCCTCTATAGTAAAAGTGACTTCTGAGAAATGTTGATCAGGCCACTGCTTATACCGCCAATACTGGACTATTTTCTTTCCAGGCACCAATTCTTTGAATTCTCCACTTATATTTCCCCCAAATAGTGAAAACTTGCCACCTTTCTCTGCTTCCATTTTCACATGTCCCTGAGTAAAAGCTGTCACCATTTCTATTCGAGTCATAGCATCATAGAACTCATGAGCCCTACACTGAAACGATTCGGACAGTTCAATTGATTTTGTGTCTAGTTTGCATCCAATTTGTTTATTTTGTGTTGATATCACAGGTTCCATATTAATTTTCTTATTGAAGCCACTTGTTATCATTGAAACATTATCTGGTTTTGGTTGAGTCTCTCCTTTCTTCGGAAGGATTAACCCTTTGGAGAATTCTTCTTTTAAACTTCTAATATACTCTTGTAGTTGCTTCCTTACTTCATCTTTGCCAACATTGTGCATGAAGGCTTTAACTCTCTGAGCTTCATCACCATTACCCTTAATCGTAACTGTCATCTGTAATTAATAACATAAACAAAAATTGTTTTTTTTTAAATATTTCATTGATTTAATAATAATTAAGTAAAAGGCTACCATAACTGAGCAATAGTAAAATGTTGTTTAAAAGATTTAATAGCAATTTCGTACTTTTGTAGGAAACCAGGTGGTAGTCATGTAAATTTTGATTTTAATATCAATTTGCAAAATTAAAAAAATCTTTAGTTTTATCATTTCTTACATACTGTATAAAGAAGACTAAATTTTTACTGGACTGAATTGTGCTTTTTATAGCACAGAATGCATGTCAGCTGTTGGTCCTATTTATTGTTATATTTCACGTTAACATCCTAATAAGACATTGAATAATTACGAGTTTTCTAAAGTCACAAATTCTAAGACCAACTGTTTAAAATGAGAATTGAAAGCTCTATTTGGTTAAAATTTAGAATAGCATACCCCGAATTATACGAAAATGAGAGTAGGAGGGGGCCGAGGGGACTCTCTAGAACCGTCCTCAACTATCGCCGCAGCGCGGAAGTATGTACTTTTTGAGAAAATGAAAAAAAACTATTGTATAATTTTTTTGATGACGCGATGTCTAGTTTTCGAATAAAAACTTCAGTGCTCGCAATTATTTCGAACAGGCAAGGTCGGGATGCGCGATATGGATGGTTTTCGAACAAAATAAAACGTTAGCGCACGCAATTATTTCGAACGTAGTTTTCTCCTGGTGCATTTAAAAAAAATACCTAACACCCCGAAGGCTACCTTCGGTAGCCTTCGTAACCTAACCAGGCGCGGTCGGGATACACAATACGTACAATTTTCGTACAAAATACTGTGTTCTATGAAGTGTCCCAAGCAAAAACTAACCTAAAATTTGATTTTTCGACTGATATTTTAGCCATGAAATTAGCATTTCCGCGTTTTAAAAACCATACTAGTGGATTGTCCTGAACGTGTACTATCCGCCTACACCCTTCACACCATCAAAATTCAGGGTATGCTATTCTAAATCCCACCCCTCTATTTTAGTGGTAAATCAATGTGTGCAAAGGTAATAAAAAAGTTAAGCTCAAACTTATATAGCATGAGTGTGGATTAATAATAGTCTAACCTATTACAGAATGAAAAAAATGGAAACCACTGCACTAGAGTAAGTCTTATTAGCTTGTATGTAGTTGTATCCTGAAGAAGACTTGAAGTTTATTAAACAAGACACAGACACATGATACAAAATGTAAACACTTACATCTACTTCACTGACATCATTCTCTTCAGAAAGATTTGGGATGTGTAGTTCTCCTTTCACCTTGTCGGCAGCGCCGGCGAGCAGGCCCTCCCATTTCAACTTAATGTCCCACTCATAGAAGAATATTAATTTTCCTTTCCTATTGTTTGCAGTTGCTTCTCCTTCGATCTTTTCTACCTCAGTAATCTTACAATCTATTCCATTCTGTGCTATTTTTAAATTATTTAATAATTCCTTCAGGCGATCTTTTGACCATGGGCCTGCGTTTTTCTCTGTCCAGTGCCAATTATTTACATTCGTTGCGTCTGGTCGTTCTTCCACAATCCAACGAGGATCACCTTCTCCCCATTTAGCCATTTTGCTATCAGCTTTAATAGCACGAGGTTATAATTGATTCGTATTTTCTAGACACAAAATAAGTTTTAAAAACCAGCTGAGTACAGCGTCACGAATTTAAGAATAACTGTGATTGTAAAACACCGTATACTCGATGAAAACTTCGCAAATTCGCACAAGACACTTATTTCACAGAAAAAGACTTAATTTATTTTAAAATATATTGCACTGCATGCAACAAATTCAATGCTTTTCGAGAAAAATCGTACAAATGTCAAATTCATATTAGCAAGTCCACTCGTTGGTTCATTGACATTTGACACTGACTTACACATATAAACTGACAAGTGGTATCAATGTGACCAGCTCGTTTATCAACTTTCCTTGCAAATTAAACACATCGTTAGAGAATAATACATTACACTTGTCAGCTTTACACGGAATTTATCAGCAGTGACTGCAATATTTTTGGAACGAAGTTCCTTACGGCAGGCTTGGAGGAGATAAGGATTTTGCTGAGCGACCGAACTGAAAAATATGTGATGGTAAAAACCATAAGAAAAAACCGTAAAAAGAAGTTGGAATAAAACCGTCAAATGAGACGTGCGCAGGCGCAACAATTACTGCGCGACCGAACTGTCATATGCACAAGCGAGTAGTGTATAATACCTTTCTCTTTCTCTCTCACTCTACCCCGCCTATGCATTATATACTCATGAATTCTGTCGATTCTACATTAGCCAAAGGAATTTCGTTCCTACCTGGTGTCCCACAACACCACATTTATATTTTTTCTTATTAGAAAATTAGCTCGTGTTGGTCCGGGCTCCTTTACCGAATAGACCATCTGCCTTTCTGTGCCGGGTAGTCCGTCACTAACACCATGACATCTCACTAGGTGGTAGAGTCTCGCGGCGACTCGCCTGGATTGGTACCACCACCTTATCTATACCTGCCGCCATAATGTCAGCGCGTCCCTTGACGTGTTCCAGTTCGGAGGATAAGGTAGCTGGTAAAATTAGTTTTGCTCGAGGCCTAACATACCAGCCTAAGGATGGCAACGCACCATTACCACCTTTAGTTTTGTAGGCGGCGTGAATTTCTTGCCATCAAGAAACCCATCTGCTTGTTTGCCTTCCAATATCATAAAAAAAATTGTTATTTGTTAGTCCAGCCTTTATTGAAACTTTGATCACAATTAGTTAATCACCTACATGTACTTAACTATATTATGACTCTCAAAAATAAACAGTTTTGTGTTGTTAAGTTTTTTTGAATTATTCCTGTTTTGTACATTTTAGAAAAAACATAGTAACTATATTACGTACTGTTAAAATCGTTTTAAAATATTTATATAACCTTTAAAGTTAAGTTTATTTATAAGCTTCATTATAAAATCATTGGCTTTTATAATGACTTAGAAATTATACAACATTAAGTTCCTTCTTAGTAGTTAGTAATATGTTTCTAGATAAAACGCTTTTTTGGTTTAATGAAGTCAAAGAAATGAGTGTTGGCTAGATGAACTATGAAGTATTTTTTTTGCAAAATATAAATGAAAATCCTACCATTTCACTTTTGATAAAGAATTTAAAAGTATTCTTAAGTTAGTATTTCTACTTTTATATCCTTTCTTTGAAAACATATAGATAGACGTGGTCGTTAAAAAATTATGTAAAATTTCAAAACAATTATTTTTCGCAAAACCACCTTGCTTTTAGTTTTTATGTAATATCTACGAACCTTAACTGTAATATTTTTACCTTTTCCTTTATTGTACACATAAAACTCTAATGAAACGTTATATTCACTTTTAAAATTTATTTGTATATTAATTTTTATTTTCTATGCTTTACTTCAAATTGTGGAGTATTGTCATTTTACTAGCAACATCAGTAGTGTTTCTATAAGTTTCTAGAAATTTTTAGAACCCATAGATGATCAACCTACAACAAACAGATTACAAAAAGTTATAGATCATAAGAAATGTCAAACAGTATACTGAATGTTAAAACACTGAAATAATCACCTATTAAGTAGGTAATGATAAAAATATTATACCAAAACTATGAAACTAAGGATACCTATTTATTAACCATGCACGGGACAAGGTTGTAATAAAAGGAGCATTACTTGTACAAATTAGTATATATTAGTTTGGATAGATGGCGTTAGATTCAACTACAACAGTTGTAGCTACTTGTTATAAACTACATACATGTATATTAATTAAACTTTGATTTTAAACATAATATTATTAAGCACATAAAAAATATTATTATGTAAAATGTTGTTGCCAAGATGTCACAAATATATTTGATTAACCTTTGAATATTAAACACTCCAAGGGGAGAACCCAGATTTATGAGTTCTCCACTTGGAGTGTTTTAAATACCTACTCAAAGGTTCTCTCTAAATAAAATCATCAACATAAACATTTACACGTAATGTACACGAGCAAGAATATAAGGCTCGCACATGGCTTGCATCATGTAGTTTCTCACTCTTAAACGTTTAAGTCTACAAGCTTTAAATTCACATCTTCGTAACTTAATTAAACTAAAATAAATATAGAAAATATCCATTTATATAAATACATAATACAAAATTGAAACAATTAATAACATCTGGCAACACTATTTTGATAAATAATTGAAAAGGGTACGTTTGAGGGAAAACTGAGCTTAGAAAACTTAGTTTATTTTCTAGGTGTAGAAGCTTGCTAGGGCCACCGCTTTACATATTCCTAAAGTTCACTATTCTTATGTTCCTTGCTAGAGCTAGAAGGTAGGATAGTATGATAATAATCTCCTGGCCGTTAGATTGTTTGTTACTGTTTGTACTTAGTGTTGAATATTCATACATTGTATGAAATATACCTACCTACCTATACTTACCTATTTTTTTTTAATTTTAAAAATGCTAAGTTTTTGAATTTGGTAAGTGTTTTTGTATTTATGTTGTTCATATTCAAAACTTCAGCCAAGTCCTAGACTTAAGGCAGTATCAAGGTATCCTCAAATAATGTAGGTACATTTTTAGAAACACCCATTTATAAACACCCTATTAGGCCTTTGGGATTAAAACTTCCAAGTTTGTTGTTTGTGTACTGTAAGATCGATTCCTGCAATATTGGAAATTGGAATAGAGGGTGTAGGTACCTATGTCATTTTAGGTACTCTTGAATAGATATATTTCTATATTGATAGATATAGATATTTATATAGAGATATCAATATAGAGATATCTCTATATACTTACATATTTATGTATTTTTGCTGAATCTCGAAAATAGCTTCAATAATTTTCATGAAATGTGGTATGCTGGGGTTCTACAAACGATAAATCGATCCAGCTATCGATATACCAAATCGATCTTGCTATCGATATACCAAATCGATCTTGCTATCTTTATACCAAATCGCTCTAGCTATCGATGTACCAAATCGATCTAGCTATCGATATACCAAATCGAGCTAGGTTTATTATTATGAAAGCTAATTTAAAAATAGTAGGTACCTACTACCTACAATAATAGTCTGGTAGGTATGAGCTGTAAGTATACATATTTATGCGAACGAAGACTGAAAACTACTTGTTGAAAGGATTTTGTTTGAATGACTAACATAGCCACGCGGTTTTAAAACTTTACCGAATTTTGTGAGCGTCGGGCGACCAGATTTCCCAGCCTGAACCTAGATAATATACCTATATTGGAGTTGTAATATATCCAACGCCATCAGCAAGAGCTGTCTCCCGGGAAACCAAACGTCGAGTTAGTGATGCGTTCTGATAACTGAGAAGCTTGTTGCCCTTGTTGGGAGGGGTTAGGGCTCACCGACGACGGCGGCGTTAGGATATGAGCGGCAAAGAGGTCTCCGATTGAATTCTCGGTGTACGACCTCACATCCGTTGGAAAGAGCTGCTCGGTACCTCGGTCTAGAAGCACCTCTGCACTTTTGTCGTGGTTAACATAAATACGAAACTTCCTCAAGCAGTCGCGCAGGACAGTGGTTGCCTTCTGTAAGTTGCCATGATATGTTTATTGCATACAGAACAGAAACGTACTTTTATAGTATTTTTATATTGGAATTTGATGTTTCAATTCCATACAAATATCATGAATCGTTATGTATCGGAGGTGAAAGGCATAAGTCATATCTTCAGACGCCTTTGCTATAATCAATCCCTTCCCTGGACAAACAAGTTACACGAATTGAATCTTACCCCAAAGTAAGCAAATTATATGCTTGTATTATGGGTGTAAGTTAACGATTCTAATACATAGAAATACTTAAATAGATATCAGAATAAATTTAATAAACACCCAGACCCGGAAATGCAGACATCTAAATGTTCATCACACAAATGCCTGCCCCCTTCGGGATTCGAACCCGAGCCTCGCACTTAGTCGGTGTAGTTAGGCGTATACGCTAGCCACTCGACCAACAAGGCGGTCAAACCAAAAAGATTAATATTCCGGAGTTATGATTACCCCGATGAAATAAAATTCCTCTTGAATAATTGCAAGTTGATGGAAGCCCAGGTGAAGAAGGTGACAATGTTATTTTAGAAGATGATTTTTAAAGTCTGCAACGCATCTGTGATACTCCTGGGTGCTGATTATGTATCTCATTTGCCAACTAAAATGGAAAAGTGTACATCAAATAGCTGTCAAATGACGTGTTTTATATTTGCTATCTCCAGTGACCAACAGAAATACAATAGATACTTATAGCAAACACAAATGACGTCATTTGATGTACACTTTTACAGTTTGAGTTGACAACTGAGATACATAATCACCCCCCTGATCACTTTCCATCAAGTGACCCACTTTCTCGTTTGCCTCCTCTTATACAAAAAAAAAAAAACTATCTGATCCGACAAACGTTGTTTTGCCATATAGGTAACTAATTAAATGAGGATTGATCAGTTATCGACCAGGGATAAAAAGTGATTAAATTATTAAACTGACTATTAAAAAATAGGGGTTGGTGATAAAAGGGTGAAAATTTAGGGTTGTATGTACTTTTATATGCTGTAGCATAAAAAAAATTGTCTGAAAGTTACAAAGAAAATTTAGGGGTGGACCACCCTTAACATTGAGGGGGATGAAAAATAGGTGTTGGCCAATTCTCAGACCTACTCAATATGCTCACAAAATTTCGTGAGAATCGGTCAAGCCGTTTCGGAGGAGTTCAAGTTCGAACCCCGTGACACGAGAATTTTATATATTAGATATATGACGCATGATAACAAGGAAGCAGTGACCTTTATTACTATTTTCAACTACCAAATAGGTGAGAGTGTTTACAAATTATTTTGTTAGCAAATATGGAGATATTTTTATGGAAAAGGCAAACAAATAAATACTACAATGATTAGTAAAATTTCGCCCCTTACAGACATTTGTTAGGTACGCTTTACCTATTCCTGCCGCTCTGCTGTAGCGTAAGTGTATGTCATTGTCATGTTCCATATTGGAGATCAGGGTAGTCGTTAACCATAAGTGTAGGTCCCGGACACAAAATAACGAGACACCAGTAACTTCTACTGTCTGCACGGTTTAAAGGCGACGCGACGCGACGGTTGTCTCTACCATTACAAGAGCGGCCCTTTGTTCTTTTTTTTTTATTTTTATTTAATTGGAAGGCAAACAAGCAGACGGGTTTCCTGATGGTAAGAAATTCACGCCGCCTAGAGACACTAAAGGTGGCAATGGTGCTTTGCCAACCTGAGGCTGAGGTGTTAGGCCTCGAGCAAAAGTAAGTTCACCGGCTACTTTACCCTCCAAACCAGAACACGTCATGACGTTATGGCGGCAGGAATAGGTAAGGCGGTGGTACCAATCCGAGCGAGTCTTTCTGTCTTTTTTATTTTTATTTTTTTATGCAAGAGGAGGCAAACGAGCAAGTTTTCATCTGATGGAAAGAGATTACCGCCGCCCAAAGACATCTGCAACACCAGAAGTATCACAGATACGTTACCGACCTGTAAGGAATGAGTACGCTCTTTTTTTTAAAGGTTCTTAAGTCGTAATCGTTTGCGAATACCGTCCTAGGTAACTGATTCCACAAAAAGTACCTAACAACAAACCTAAGATCCTAATTGTGGCATAGCATACCTATTTGCGTTGAAAAACTTTTGCTAGTGAGTTTACTGGTTAACCTACTCTCAACCTACCTACTAT
>NJDC01004001.1:91982-124653 GCA_002245475.1 Calephelis virginiensis
GTTAGGCCTCGAGCAAAAGTAAGTTTACCGGCTACTTTACCCTCCAAACCGGAACACGTCATGACGTTATTGCGGCAGGAATAGGTAAGGCGGTGGTACCAATCCGAGCGAGTCTTTCTGTCTTTTTTATTTTTATTTTTTTATGCAAGAGGAGGCAAACGAGCAAGTGGTCATCAATTCTGATGTGAAGTAATCACCGCCGCCCAAAGACATCTGCAACACCAGGAGTATCACAGATACGTTACCGACCTGTAAGGAATGAGTACGCTCTTTTTTTTAAGGTTCTTAAGTCGTAATCGTTTGGGAATACCGTCCTAGGTAACTGATTCCACAAAAGGTACCTAACAACAAACCTAAGATCCTAATTGTGGCATAGCATACCTATTTGCGTTGAAAAACTTTTGCTAGTGAGTTTACTGGTTAACCTACTCTCAACCTACCTACTATTCTACCTACTATTCACAATTGTTTTATTTGCCCGAGAATGAAATGAAGAAAAAAGTAGTTACACATACAATTTAAAACAATGCAAAATCTAACGTAAAATGACCTTTGTTACCTAGGTATTCTGTGACTTGGGCGACATTTTATCCTGATTGTCAAGTTGTCGACAAGTGCGTTTTAAGTTAGGATTTTAAACTTAAATCGTCGCGAATTAATAACATTTTTAATTATTTATACGGGATACTCACGATCTCTTTTTATTTTATTTGTCGATATTTCGGCCTAGTTGCATAGGCCGTGGTCACGACGGGACTCACTGACTGAACACGGGACTGAACTCAGTCCCATCGTGACCACGGCCTGTGCAACTAGGCCGAAATATCGACAAATAAAATAAAAAGAGATCGTGAGTATCCCGTATAAATAATTAAAAAAGCGTTTTAAGTTCTTAAGACTAGGTAGGTATGTGATATATGTTTAATTTGAAAAAAGGAATTTTTATTTCTATTCCTTTTAAAAAAAATGCAGTTCAAAAGTAACCCTACCGTAGGCATTCGCGCTGTTGCGTAATAAATGTAAGATAATACTGAGTGCGGTCGTCACTTTATCACAATAATATTAACATTAATTGTCCAAACTCGTTATCTTATTCTAGTCAGACTTAAATAACAACCTGTTTTGCTTATTCGAACCTAAACTGCTCAGTAATCAGTCGGCATTCGTGGCACGCTAGCCGGTATCGGCGTACAAATAAAACAAATAAAATGATTCCACTGCGACGCGTTGGCAGTAAGGTGTGTTTCCTTTGCTCGTGTTTGAAAAGTGTTATTTCGAAATTCGAATGTGTACATTTTACAGATATTGGAACAATGGCGGGCCCCGATCGCAGCTGTTTCGAAGGCAAAGCGGAATTACAGCTCAGAAACTCCACGGCCTCTAACTTTGCTGACTGATGACGAGATAGCTATGCAGGAGACAAGTAAGCGTTTTTTCCTTATTTTTTTTCTCTATACTTATTACAAAACTAGAAGGGAATCGAGAAACGAAAATTACAATAGGCAGTGCCGGCCGTAGTGGATGTGAAAAGGGCAATCGGGGCCTTGCGCTCGGCATTTGTCAATCTGAGAATAGGTATTGATAATTGAGAAAGAAGAATGGCTGCGCGATAACTATTATCCTTCATACCATTTTCGTACCATACCTTTTATTAACGGCTTTCCTGATGGTATTAGACAACCGTGACTCATTGACACATTAGATGTTACAGGTGCGTCACTATCCTAAGGGCTCGGATGGAAGGCCTATTGTGCAAGCCTACCGGCTACCCTACCCTCCAGACCGGAACAAATATGGTGGTAGAAATAGGTGAGGCGGTGGATCCCTACGCTGGCAAGTTGCTGTACAGTCTGCCACCATTGGAATATTGGAAATGATATGTTGCGCCAGTCTCTTACGGTTTGCGTGGCAGTGGTCTTTTCTACCCAAAGGACCCGGACCAATACAAAGCAAATACCAATGCTCAAAGAGCATGATTTGTAAATACATATAAAAACCGCTCATTTTAGGTATTTCTAGCTCTCTTATTTTCGGATTGTTAAAAATGCAATGCAATAGGTACCCACCTATCATGTATACTCATGCACCTATACAATAAAATAAGAATTTAAGGTTTATGAAATTCAAGAAACTTGAAAAAGATAAATTCTTATAAAAGAATTGGTTAATAGAGATCTATTTTTATTCTGTAGTTGGTTTTTTGTAGGTTAATTCAAATTACATAGTTCAAAGCAGACAGATAAGAGCAGAATCATAGATTATGTAATAATAATAAGGTAGGCATCATAACCGTAAATTTAAGTCATAAACAGAGCTAGGCTGTCTGCAACTTCATCTATACAGTCATTAGCACCTGTGATTTATTTATTTTTTTATCTTTATTTAGAGGCTTTAGACGTGAAACGACTATGCCAGCCTTATGCATAATATCTTAAACTAAAAAAAAACAGTAAGTATAATATAAAAAAAAATAACACAACCTGTGATTTAATTACGATTAAAATATTACGGTCTTGTTTGAAAGATATAGATGACTTAGATACTAAGACAAAAGGACCACATTTTTCAATAGGTGAAATTCTTACAACACTTGTTCATCGTTTTCCTTCAATTTAGTGTCAAACAGACAACCTTAGGGGCCATCCATAAATTACGTCACGCGAATTTTAGACCTTTTCGACCCCTCCCCCCTCTTTGTCACAGGTTGTCACACTTTTAGAACCCCGTCCCCCTAATGTGACGTCACACATTTTTCAAACTTATGCATGTATCTAAAAGTAATCAAAAGAAAAGAGTTATTTTTGTCACTTGCAGTGTCTCACTTGCATTACAACATGGCTCTAGGAATCAAATGTTGTTACGGAAGAGATAATCTTATAGCGATGGTGTGAAAATATTAATAAATAGGTATAGACTCAGAATTATCTATTCAAAGTTTTTTGTTCACATGTAAATTTTGTGTTCTAGTATTTGATAATGTGACGTCACAAGGCTTTCGATCCCCCCTGCCCCTTGTCACATAATGTCACATTAAGATGATACCCTCCCCCCCATTAACGTGTGACGTAATTTATGGATGGCCCTTTACCCATTCAAAACCTATTATGGTTTTTTAAATATTTTCATCGTACAGACAAACTTCTTGATAATATTTTATGTATAAAATATAACTAAATCAATTATTATAGTAGGATCTGTAGATAATTTTTTATCATAATAGGTACTTATCAAAATTCATGTTAGGTAAAAGTACGTTTTATTTAATATTGCGCAATGACAACAGAAATAATTATAGCTGTTTGTATTGCAACTTTAATAAAACTAGCAAGTTCCTATTATTTTGTCCTCACTTTGCAAGGAGTTAAGAATTTCTCAGATTATTTACAGCATAAATGCAAAACCTGGCAATTGATTCTGGTTATGTTCACTATACATTTTGCAACAAAGTTTTGAGTTCCACCTTTTGATTGTGAAGAAATATGCCAGTTTCTTTTTCTGAAATATTCAATATAGTATCAGATCGAGGCATAGTTTTCCGTATGAACTTTATTTCAATTGAATAATGTACTTTTTTAACTAATGTTACATTCCCATGTATTTTATGATTTTTCAATATATTTAAATTAGACCTGAATTTTATGTTTATTCTGTAACAAACACACATTTTTTCAAGGCCACACAAGGCACACATAAGTCCCTTGCAAGGCAGATAGAGAGATTTAGATTCTTACATACCTATCTATATATTTGAATTTTATTTATCGCCTCTGTGGTCTAGCGGTCCAGGTGTTGGACTTGATTTCATAAGGTCCCGGTTTCGATTTACGGGTTGGGCAACAAAAAGAAAACATAGTTTTTCCAATTTCCTATTAAAAAAATGTTGCTCGGGATTGGATGTGTGCCTGGTTTGGCGATAGGCTTGCCACCTATCACATTGTGGGATTTAGTGTCTTCGGCTAGTCGTGGGTGCCTTGGTTGTGCCTCTGCCTACATCTTTAGGGATATGGGCGTGAAGATACTTTAAAAAATATTATAATTCATATCGTAATACATTATACTTAATATTGTGTGATGTGTTGTTTTATAAACTCGTCACACATTATTACATACTAGCTGCTACCTGCGGCTTCGCCCGCGTTTTCACAGAAACCCGGTGTGCGATCGGAATTAAAAATAGCCTATATGTTAATCCAGGTCACAATCTATCTGTCTTCCAAATTTCAGACAAATCCGTTCAGCCATTCGAGCGTCAAAGAGTAACAAACATCCATACATCCATACTTACAAACTTTCGCATTTATAATATTAATAGGATTGAAATATAATCCACTGATGATAAGGCAATAGCTTTACCCTATTTTCAAAGTTTCAAAGTCAAGGATTTACTTTTTATGCGGCTTATTACCTATTTTCTTAACAGGCCAATTTGTCAATAGAATATACGTTACCTTAGTAGGCACCAAATATGCTAGTAATATGTTGCTAAGTATACCACTAACTATGTAAGTCCCACGGCTATTGAACAATCTAAATCGACATACGATTTGACGATGACCACTAATGTCATAGGACTATTCACGGCTTTCAAACTAATTAATACAAAGATGCTGAGGATTTTGGATAGAGGAGCATGCATAAATTGTTTGCTAAATTAAATTTAAATCAATTACATCTGCATACATACGTACAAATTTCTTCATGGTAATAATAAACATTAAAATAAATAAGTAAATATCCTTGTTTCACAAATTAAATCTAACCCTAAAGATACTTACCTAATGTTAGTGGTGTGGCAACTAATAACTAGTCAACGATACTAATAGAAAGAAATACTTAAATGTATACTGAAACAAATTTAATAAACATCCAAACCCAGACAATACAGACGTTCATACGTTTATCATACAAATACTGCTGGTAATCGAACGTCGAGAATCGTCGCGATTGCAGTTATGCGCCATGCATTAGACGTAGGGGAGACCAAGGTGACTCTCCTCTGTCACAACTCACCTCGGTCTCCATTATAAGCTAACCCTTCGAGCAACAAAGCGGTCGAAACTCATATTAAAATCTATATTATTTTATGATGTGCTTACTTCATTACATATTAAATTTGATAATAAGCGCACTGGTGATAAGATAAATAAATATTGTTAGGCCAAGATTATTGTATCTATACTTATAAGTTATAAATTAACAAGCCCAGGTCCGTGCCTTCATCCATTTATTTTTATAACATTTCATCATTTAGTCACTAACTTGAATTTTGTGTTAAACCAATTTATTGCAAACTAGCAGTTTCACGCAGCTTCGCCTGCGTAACTCGGCTTCTACTGCACCAATATTGATGAAACAAAGCCTATGTCACTCAGGGATAATGTAGCATTCTAATAGTAAAACAATTTTTGAAATCGGCCTAGTAGTTTCGTAGCCTATTCATTTCAAACAAGCAAACAAAAAATCAAATCTTTCCTCTTTGTAATACTAGTATAAATAGCGAAAATCATTTAATGAAAAATTATTACCTCGTGAATTGTATAATTATATGTAAGTTTGCATTATGTAAAAGTAAGTTATAATTCATACATAATGTTTTAAGTGTGTGCATAATATAATTTATAAACGTATATCGAAATTTGGTTATCTAATAACAATAAATCCAATCTATCAAACAATTTTAAACATCACTCAACAAATGACTAAGAAATCGATTAACATACATATTATGAAAATATAGGAGTCGTACTCCTGTAACCTCCTCCTTTTTTCTAAGTCTGTTATGAAAATATAGGATTCGTTAAATATTATTACAAGCAGATTACAAGTCCAATTTAGAAGGCTTTGTTATCTATGTTTAAGGAATATTTTCATTGTATAATAATTGTATAACTTGGCGTAGGCATAATCAAAATATCAAAAATATCACCCAGTTGTAGAAAAGACCTAATTTAAAAATGGAAATGGATATGTGCCCGGTTGGCGATAGGCTTGTAACCTATTACATTGTGGAACTTAGTGTCTTCGACTAGTTGTGGGTACCCTGGTTGTGCTTCTGCCTTCCTCTTCGGAGATATGAACGTGAAGACACTTTTGGAACGAAGTTCTTTATTGCGCGTTGTGAATGGGGGCTAAACGGAAAAAAATCTTACGAAAATGTTGTCACACGACACTTTTTGCTCTGTGGTCTAGCGGTTCAGTAGTTGGACTTGGCTGCATGAGGTCCCGGGTTCGAATCCCGGGTCGGACAATTTTTTTTTTACTTTTTTTATTTTTCATTTTCTATTTTTTTTATTCTTTTTCATTTTTATTTCTTTTTATTTTTTTATTTTGTTTATATTTTTATTTTCTTTTTTTTATTTCATGTTTCTCTGTCTGTCTCTCTCTATAAGAGAGATAGAGATAGAGATTACTAGAGATTGATAGAGATTGAGAGGGGGAGAGATCTTCGTTCCATCCGGGTGTCCCTTGACACCTCTCAACTTTTTTTTACATGCATAGGCATGTTTTAATGAATACAGAAACAATTTTAATAAACACCCAAACCGAAAAATTGTTCTAGATGATATATCATCTATTTTAGTAGGAAAGTTACATTACATAGTCATGTACTAGGGTTTTGGTTTTTGTGGTTTCAAGTATAGTTGTCATCCTTGGACAGAATATAGCGTGCGCAAGGTTGATTGCACGAGCACGCACAGCTCAATGCATTTAAAGACTATCAATTACTTTACAAATGCTATCAATTTATGTCACCTACATTACAGCGGCTTTGATAACAAAATATTACTGCACTAACGGAACATTAATTTTAACCTCTAAAGGACAATATTGGAACGAAGTTCATTATTGCGCGTTGTGAATGTGAACGGAAAAAAAATTATGAAAATGTTGTCACGATACTTTTTGCTCTGTGCATTGCTAGCGGTTCAGTAATTGGACTTGACTGCACGAGGTCCCGGGTTCGAATCCCGGGTCGGACAATTTTTTTTTAATTTTTCATTTTCAATTTTTTTTATTATCATTTACATTTTTTTTATTTTTTTTTATTTTATTTTTTTTATTTTTTTATTTTCTTTTTTTTTATTTCATGTTTCTCTGTCTGTCTCTCTCTATAAGAGAGATAGAGATTACTAGAGATTGAGAGAGAGAAGGGGGGGAGAGAGAACTTCGTTCCATCCGGGTGTCCCTTGACACCTCTCAACTTTTTTTATGTTAAAAATATTCGGCCACTTTTTTTGTCAATCTATTTCAAACAACGCAAAGTTGTAAATAAAACAAAGGAAACGCTAAAGTAGTTCATGCAGAAATATAATATCTTACTTCTTCGATTGTGATTAAATCTTTCTTTTATAAAAATTAATCCCCATTTCCCTTGGTATTCGCACGCGTGAACGGATGAACCATTTTGCAAATTATTTTTTGTAGTGATAGTTACTGTCAAGAGTAGGTTAAGTATTAAAAAAAACAATAATCATGATTAGGACAGATCAACATTTGTCGGGTCAGCTAGTCTTATGTGTATAAGTACTATGTTCCTTGTTATGTGTGATTGGATGGACCAATTTTGCTAATTTTTTTTGTTGTGTTAGTCATCGTCAGGAGAAGGTTCATATTAAAAAAACTATACTCATATTTAGAATAGTCTATTAACTCAGCTGTAGAATAAAATAATAACAATCTCAGAACTTTACAAAAATTACAAATTGAAATTCGGTTACAACGTTTTTGTCACCCATATTAAAACATGCAGACAAAAAAATTTGCTATTTCTGTTACACAGTAGCCCATGGTGAGTTCAAAGTAATCAATGCCCTATTATAGAAAGAAGCAGAATCACTTAACAATGAGCACGTAACATAAAATGAATTTGACCTTCACCATATCAAATGTGCCCATGCCGACAAGATAAAATTGTTTTCATTTAAAATGTCATTAAAACATATTTCGATGTTTGCGGGTGATTAGAGATATCTTGGGAGGGTGATAAGATTGCTTTAAGTCAAATATCGTAATAGAGGCGTATTCATAAAATATCGTAATAGAGGTGTATTCATAAAAGACAGGAATGGAATGATGACGTAATTGTTTATTAACAAGATAAGTTTGTGGTTTTTAAGAAAAATTAAAAATATTTACAAAGAAAAATTTGTTTACTCTAAAAATGATTTCTATGAAAATGATTCCTATCACAAAAATATAAATATTTATATAAGTAGTAGCATTAAATATTTTGTACATAAATTGTTAATGGGTTTTCAATTTAGGTCTAGGTAAAGGTCTCATTATAAAATTCACGACCGGGATTTAATTATCAATTTTCATATTGAAAAATGATATCAAATTAAATTATCTGATTTTACAATGTTATCTACTCACGACTGAATTTTGCAAAAACAGAAATATGACAAGGAAAATGATGTATACTATTTTTACGCAAAGCACTAGTACATACTTAGATCTATTTTATAAAATATAAATGTGGATAGATGTAGGTACCCGGGGAGACCAAAGTTGACATTCCACGATCAGATCAATCGAATATTATCCGAGGGTGGTGTCAAGAGACTCCGAAACCGGTGTGTTGTATGAAAAGGGTAATGAATGTGAAGGAAGCCAGATAGATTTGTCAGGATCATGAGGTCTGGCACTCGATACTCTCTGCCTACCCCGTGAGGGACTTGGCGTGAAGATATGTATGTATGTGTTATAAAATTGATCGCAAATTATATTTTCAAATGTAAGATTGAAGTAAATGTACTGATTTATAAAATGAAACCCAACTACACAAAACGTGATGACAGTATGTAGGTAATCGTGAAAAAATGTAAAAAATAATACAATCGTGATAAATGTTTTAAGAATAATTAAGATAAACTTTATAATTTTTGCAAAGGATGTGGACCAAATTCACCCTGAGTCCAATAAGCTTAAAGCTTAAACAGTAATTATTAAATATATTTTTATTGAATGCCCCAATATCGGATTCTAACGGACACTTAATAATCCTATTAATATTATA
Source organism: Calephelis virginiensis (assembly GCA_002245475.1). NCBI lineage: Eukaryota > Metazoa > Arthropoda > Insecta > Lepidoptera > Riodinidae > Calephelis > Calephelis virginiensis. Next base: position 101,002 of record NJDC01004001.1, read on the forward strand.
AATGCGAAAGTTTGTAAGTATGGATGTATGGATGTTTGTTACACTTTCACGCTCGAATGGCTGAACGGATTTGTCTGAAATTTGGAAGACAGATAGATTGTGACCTGGATTAACATATAGGCTATTTTTAATCCCGATCGCACACCGGGTTTCTGTGAAAACGCGGGCGAAGCCGCAGGTAGCAGCTAGTTTAAATATATTTTAGAAAGGAGGATCACGATTTTATACTCTTACTACTACTTACTATCGTAAACTATTTTCTTATATTAACAACCTTTTACGCCATGAACTATTTCGTCTGTCTTAAATTCACGATTTTATTTATAAAAACTACTAACTTAAAGATTTTAGGCTTTATTTGCCTAAAATAATAACTGATCATTAAAAAATACTTAAAAACTAAAATTGCAATAAAAAATTTAGTGAGCTTATAAAGAAAGTGTCCGTGATACAGATTTGATTTCAAAGAAAAGTAAAAAACAGTATTTCCTCGCCCATATCCCATAATAAATAGGCAGAGGCACAACCAAGGCAGCCACGAGTCACGACTTGCCGAAGACACTAAGTTCTAGAATGTGATAGGGGGCAAGCCTTTCGCCAACTGAGCATATAGCAAATACCGAACAACGTTTTATTTATTAAAAAAAATAAAAAATACATTTTCCAATTTTTTTTGGTTGCCCGACCCGGAGACCTAACGCGGGACCTCAAGAAGTCAAATCCGACGCCGAATCGCTAGGCCACAGAGGCAGGGCCCTGTAGTACCGGGCGACGAATAGGGCTACGGTATCCTCTGCCTGTCGTAAGAGGCGACTAAAAGGGGGTTGGGGCTGTGAGTCAACTGATCGGAGTGTCAGTTGACTTATAAAGCAGCCCGGGACGTGAGGCAGCATAGCATGGTGTGACCCCATGCTGCTGTCGTCAAAGTGATGCCATCAGAAGGGGGAGGCTTCTGAACGGATGAGCCTTCGGGCAGGTGTAAGGGTGACAGCGGTGCATTCTTCGGAGATCCCGCAGTCACCCGATACGCACAGAGGACGGTCACCGAGTGGTTTTAGCCGGTAGGAGTCCGGCATAGCCCGTCACTTCCCCCGAAAGTGGCGGGTATCCATGAGGATTTCCACTCGTTAAAAAAAAAAGTCCACAGACGAAGAGAATATAAAACTAATAATATTACGTTCCTAAAAACCCAAGATGTTATGGGCTTTTAAACGTTATCATATAACAAAAAAATACACTTGTTTCAGTAAGAAAGCTGGCGACTGAACAAATAGCACCACTGGTCAGAAAAATGGATGATGAACACAAAATCGATGATGGTATTCGGCAGCTGCTGTTTGATAACGGTGTAAGTATCAACTGTACAACGTTCACTCAATTACATACAATTATTACATACAATTATTGTACTAAGTAATGATATTAATGATAATTGCTTATTTGAATGACCCAGAATGTGACAAGCCTAACTAATGTTTCCACCTTTCACCACTGCGACCCGACCATGAATAAAGTAAGAGCTCGGGAAACACTATAAATTGTCACGTCCTTCGCACGTGACAACCTAAAGTACCCAAATCCCACCACGGTAACCAGATCACGAATAGAGGCCGAACTTGGGAAATAAAACCACTTGTCTCGTCCTTCGCCAACTTTGTCGAAGAACTCACCACAGAGAACACCAAGTACGTTTCACCTCGACAACGAGGTATCCTCAGGAAATCGACCATACCGTACAAAAAAAATATTGTAACATTAATCTTTAAGGCGGTGGTACCAATTCGGGCGGGTCGCTGCGAAACTCTACCAACTAGTAAGATGTCACGGTGCTAGTGACAATAAGCCTATGCTCGCCCTTTACGAGCCGCCTGGCAGGAAATAGATGGCCTATTCTGCAAAGGAGTCCGGATTTTATAATAGAAAGCGACAACCAATTATGGCATGCGATATCTCACTTGTTTCACTACATTGTTATTGTACAACTTGTAAACTGCGCTGGATTTATCCTAGGCAAAAAAAGCAGAATTAGAAAGAAAAATGTGAAAAATAAATTTAAAAGAAATAGCAGTGTATTTCACGAACAAATAATTCACTTCTTGGGGTGAGATCAATTTACTTTCCCAATTTTCTTAAAAATACCTTATTTTTACAGCTTATGGGTATAGAGACACCAACAGAATACAGTGGTTCCGGGTGCGGTTTTCTAACGATGATGCTAGTTGTTGAAGAGCTGTCCAGAGTTGATCCGGCAGTAGCAGCTCTTGTAGACATTCACAACACCCTGGTGAACTCCCTCTTAATGAAAGTTGGTACTGAAGAACAGAAAATGAAATATTTAACCAAATTGTGCACGGAATATGTAAGTTACCAACGATATTTAAAGTTTCTGATCGATCTATATCATTCACTGTTTATGCACAGAGAGGACTAATAGTTAGAACCATACTTAGAATTAAATGTGAGGTGTTGTTTTTACTTTTAAAACAACAAAGTGGTTCTGCTAGCTCAGTTATTGACTAATGGAGAATGCTAAATGCACTAGGTGCACAAATGTTTGTTTATATCAAGTTACAACGGTATTTAAATAATGTTGTATCTACCAAAAAAGGTCAAATGACAACAATAGTACTATGAAACCCTGAGCCTAAGTTTTACGAAATCACTTTTAAAGTATCACTTGTTACTCTAAAAAGTTCCGTAGAATAACAATATAATTGTTCGTTCTTGTTCGCTGTCTTGTCATAAAAATATGTATAGGTGTAGCTAAATATATGACTTAAATGATATGACAAATATGGTACAAAATCAGCTTGGACGGTAAGGGTTTGATACTTATCCCTATTGATATTGGAAGTCACTTGGTAATAATTCAAAACTTGTACATTGTAAATTAAATTGTAATTAGTGTGATCATTTTAACTGATTTGATTTTTTCCGAAGTTAGAGGTTATAGTATCTTGACGCCCATATCCCCTAAGAGGTAGGCAGAGGTACAACCAAGGCACCCACGACTAGCCGAAGACACTAAGTCCTACAATGTGATAGGTGGCAAGCCTATCGCCAACCGGGCACATTTCCAATCCCGACCAACATTTTTTTTTAATGCAATGCAATCAAGTCCAACACCCGAACCGCTAGACCACAGAGGCGAAGTTAGAGGTTATAGGTACGTAGATATGTTATATTTACGAATATAAATTATAGCAAGCGACTTTAGTCATTGAATGTATTTAATGAGTCATTTACATAGAAAGTAGTGTCTGTAATATAAATAATAAATAACTCGTGACCTGCTAGTTAACAGTGGTCGAATAAATCGGTTAGCCAATTTAAAATAAAGACATACTTGTTTAAATAATAATATTTAGGTACAGGTCAGGATGCGCAAGTAGCTGTTTGTTGACTGTTTCGCCGTGGTTTAATTTTTTGCTACTTGTCACAGCCATCGTGACTTTGTTTAGGTATGTGGAAATCAGGCACGGTATTAAATTAGTTCTGCAACAACTCTCACCGACTGGAACTCTCTATTACCTATTCCTCCTTTCACCCTTTGAATTTGCCATTGTCTAGTAGCACTTTAGAGGCTAGGCTAGTAGCCGCTAAACTTATGCAATAGTTTAGTTAGATACTTTATTTGCTATAACAGGGGTTGAACATTTGGTAGTGTTGATAAAAATAAAGTTATGAACTTTAGACCTTTTGAACCAACAACTGGTGTGCAAATATTAAGTTTAATTTAGTTAAAATTTAAATACATACAAAAAACTAAAATTTAATACCAATTTACAAATTTAATTTCGGTGATTGAAAGCTTTCTAATATAACCATAATTATACAATTTTTTAGTTTGCTGTCCTATATTTACTAAGTTCTTAAGTCATAATTTTGTCAAAATTTCTTTGCATTCCAATCTTGTAAAATGTAAGAATATGTTATTTGTATCTTCAAGAATTAAAATTACAATATTTTACAGCCTGGTAGTTTTTGTCTGACTGAACCAACTGCAGGATCTGACGCATTTTCTTTGAAGACTGTGGCCAAGAAAGATGGCAACCATTACGTCATCAACGGGTCTAAGATGTGGATCTCTAATTCAGACATGGCTGGTGTGTTCCTTGTTATGGCCAACGCTGATCCATCTAAGGTATGTATTATATTTTGTTTTTTATTATGTATGTTTTTATTATTTTGTATCATATTATTTTAAGAAAGAAAAAAAAATATAGCAAAGGTCATATGAACGTATGACCTTTGTCATATACTGACAAAGCTCTGCCAATCTATCTCCAACAAATTAAATTCATAGGTTAATATATTTAAAATCGTTTTAAACTATTAGCTACACATTTACACGTTTTATTCTATTTAAATTATAGTAAAAAAGCATCTTCACGCCCATATCCCCGAAGGGGTAGGAAGAGGCACAACCAGGGCACCCACGACTAGCCGAAGACACTAAGTCCCACAATATGATAGGCGGCAAGCCTATCGCCAACTGGGCACATGTCCAATCCCGAGCAACATTTTTTTATTAGAAAATTGGAAAAACACAATTTTCTTATTGTTACCCGATCCGGGATTCTAACCCAGGGCCTCATTCAGTCAAGTCCAACAACTGAACCGCTAGACCACAGAGGCGATCAAATTGTAGTATAGTTAGCAAAAGCACCCAACTACATAATTTCAGGAAGAACAGGAAATGCCTACTATTAGCCTCGCAACGTGAAGGGCCCCCTCATTTGTTAAGTGAACTCTAAATTATAGTTTAATCGTGTTAAATACCAACTATTAGCCTTGCAATGTGAAGGGTCCCTCATTAGTTAAGTAAACTCTAAATTATAGTTTAATCGTGTTAAGATAAATAGTTACAGCTTCAATCTTGTATTGATAACACCCCAACCGAATCGAATAAATTCACATTTTCTGCGTTTAACTTGTTATTTGCTATACTCGTATTTTAATGCTAGTTTTCCAAAATGTGTTCTAGCACTACTTGAAAGTATATAGACAAATAAACATGACACAAAAACAAACAGCTTTATCTTTTTATCGATTAGTAAAAATGCTTAAAATGTTGGCTATAAAAAATCAAGCGCTTTGTGTTCTATCTTGGCCCCGCGTGATCTTAATCCGGCCCTGATTATTACGAGGCTGACAACAAAGCTAAAATGTCAATATTGCGAACGCGAGAAGAATAAAATATTATTTCTTTATTACCTATATAGAAACTCGAAAGATACTTTCCCATCTTTTGCAAAAAATACAAAGTCATATTAAAAAAAGTGTGTGTGTACATATGTACACGCGTTAGAAGTTATACTTCTTTGGCGTAATAAGATAAAAATCTTTTTAAGAACTAAAATGTTATCTATAGCTAACTTCATCATGTCGGTTTTTCGTGACGGTGTGCGCGCGCATCGTAAAAATTTACCCTCATCATTTTTTCCTAACGCGCCAAAAGAAGTATAACTTCAAAAATTAGGTTTCTTTGAGTAAGTAGGGTAAGCTCGCATAATTATGTGAGTAATTTAATTCTGTGATAGTAAGTTTGGAACCTTCTACTGATTCATATGAGTAGGATACACTATTTGAAACCCAGTCTTATTGAAGCGATATATGGTCTCTTTTGGCATGCATAGTTTTGTATTTGATGCGTGAAAGAGAAAGCAACAATGCCGCGTATTGTCTCCCTGACGCCATTTGTTATTGGTTACCGAACACTTGATGTTGTGCTCTTTTAAAATATGTTTTTTTCTAATAGAAATCATTATTATTTTTACCTAAAATTTGGAACAGTTGTAGGCAATAGTGTTTACTTGTTACTACTAGTTACGGATTTAGCTAAATTTGGATAGTGTTTGAATAATACCTTACATACGGCGTCTCAAAAATAACGTTTATTTTGGACTTTCATGGAAAAGCATATTATTTTAATTAATGCTTTTACTATGAATTAATGACAATTATTGAAGTAAAAATAATTAAAAGTATAGAAAATAATTAAAATAGTTTTTACTAATATTTATTTGAGTCGCTATTTTTATTATCACATAATTAAGTGAGTTGCATTTCAGAAAAAAATAGAGGAATAGAACAATAGGTATTCCAGAAACGTCTTAACCGAAATCTAAACATATCTACAGTGAAGTTGTGTAGAAATCTGCGATTGAAAGTGATCTTGAATCGAGTTTGACTGGGTATGTTGCATCAAAAGAATACAATACACCCTGGAGTACTAAATAAATCTTGAACGTGTAAAACAGGAGCGGAAACTGGAAGTTTAGAATTAAAAAAGCGGGTAGACCATTTTCCATTCAAGCGTCAAATAGTAACAAATATACTTACCTACATACTCACAAACTTTCGCATTTATACTATTTATATAGGATAGTTGCAGTACTTATTGATAATTCTAGTGACGATTATGACAATATGTAATGTTAATTAAACCATTCTGTATGTTTAATGAATACCTACTGTATTATGTTTAAAATGAATCGATTAATGTGTTAAGTTTTATTATGTGATAATAAAAATAAAAGACTCATCTAGTTGTGTTATATCAGAAATATGATAGTGCTATCACCGAATTAAAGTGATCATCACAGAATTACCAAAGTGAACTCGTGATTTACAAAGCGATGATAGAGCTAACTCTTTTTTGTGAAACAAAGATATTAATAGTTTAAAAAGTAACTAAAGGACTGGTTTGTGTTCCTACAAAATATAAAACATTTTGACTACGATTATCCAGGGCTTTATTGCTATTAACCAAATAAGGTGAGAGCACAGAATAAGGTGAGAGCACCCTATATTCTCAAATAAACGTAATACAATGTTAAATTTATGATTTATGTTTATGTGTTTCTAGATTCAAGATAGCAATTTTTGACTCATGGATTCGAAATCATGAAAACTTTTGAGTAAGCATAAAATGCTTTTCGAAGTTTTTGACCGCCTCGTTGGTCGAGTGGCTAGCGTACACGCCTAAAAACATCGTGATCGAACAACCGCGAGGCTCGGGTTCGATTCCCGACGGGGGCAGGCATTTGTGTGATGAACATTTAAATATCTGCATTTCCGGGCCTGGGTGCTTGTTCAATGTATTCTGGTATCTATTTATGTATTTCTATGTATTGGTATCGTTGACTAACACCCAAAACACAAGCATATAATTTGCTTACCTTGGGGTTGCATTCAATTTGTGTAACTTGTCCAGAAATGTTTATTATTGTTTACTCGAAGTATCATGGCCATTATGCTAAGATTTTGCTTATCTTTCTAGAACTTATAGCTAGGTCGTCACATATAAAGTTATGCGCAAGCGTTCATTATTCGTCTTTTTACGACATCCTGTTCGTATAATTACGTATCTACTTATCTTGTCAAATAACATTCAATTAACACAATTATTTCGTCATACACATAAGTTTAAACTACAATAACATAAACAAAATGATAAAGTATACTTTACATTATGCAATGTTGGAAATACATGATTATGAATGAATGAATGAAATAAATATATTTACAATCAAACTGTCCAAGATTACCGCCTAAACATCTGGACTCTCTGCATGCCCACCTTCGATGCCCACTTTTAACCTAAGATAGGAATATTGTGTCTCTAACGTAAGTATGATCGCAGAGTTCCGTGACGTCTTGTCAGTCTTAGCAAAGTTATTCCCTTATGGACAGTTATTTTACTCTTTGGTTATGTAAACATATCTAAGTATAGGTTTTGTTTTTGGTAAAATCGCCGTGCTACATAGGAACTTACACTGTAAGTACCTATGCCGTTACATACAGCCACAGTAAACTGATAATAGGTACAATCTGCGGCCAAAGCGACCATGAATTTGATTTGTGGTATAGGAATATGACAACCCAATCGTCAATAAGTACAGTCCTGAAAATTCTTGCGCGGATTATTACTGCTATGTGTTTTTAGTTTTTTCATTGCCATAACGTGAGCTCTCAGTTTAAAGCATACACTAGGGAAAACTCAACCTCATCTACTTACAAAAAGTAGGATTTGCGAAAGGCTTTAAGAGCGGCGCGCATTTCTTACCACCAAAATGTCTCTTTTCTTGTTTGCCTTTATATATATTTTATATTTGGAATAATTATTTTAATACCTGATGATTATATCTTAGTACTTAGTAGTATTATTATTTATGATCTCAAAACATTTTTCAGGGTTACAAAGGTATTACGTGTTTCATTGTGGAACGTGAGACCGAGGGTTTGAGCGTGGCCAAGCCGGAGAACAAGCTGGGTATCCGGGCTTCAGGCACGTGTATGGTGCACTTCGACAACGTCAGGGTACCAGAGGAAAATATCCTGGGAGAATATGGACATGGGTAAGTTTTAATAATATATATAGTAAGTTAATATATATAGTAAGTGGTAAGTTTTTATAAATAAAAATTAAAGAGAGCTGAGTTCCAATTTCGCACATTTCGCCATACTAGAATCCAACATGGCAGATGGAAGTCATTTTTTAAAAACCGATATAACTGTCAAAGCGCATGGAGATATTCGCCAATATTTCTTATTCCTTTTGTTTCTTTTTTTTCATGTTGATGAAATAAAATGTATTATTCCTGTTTAATACAAACATTATTATTATCTAAGATGTTCCTTACATTAGTCGGGAGTGCCACTGGGGTTCCCGACTCTCCTGGAATACCCGGGAGACTCCGGTAATAATGGTTAGCCTCCCAATCTCCCGGGATGCAACACAGTCAAGGTTTTTTCTGGAATGAAAGAAACTATCCTAAATAAACAAAATCAAATCTGCAACTATCGATATGTGCTGATGCTGCTTGCAAGCAACATAAGTTGAAAATAAAAAATAATAAATAAATAAGTTTCTTTTGAAGCTCCACCCCCGATTTGTTAAAATCCTTTTGGTTTGTTTATTTAGAGAGTTGGCACCCCTATGTGCCAATGACCACATTTTTATACGATTGGAAGACAGACAAGCAAACGTATGGCAAACAATACACTACACCTACGGACACTGAAGGTGTAAATTTTACCTTGCCAAACTGAGGCTTGGGTGTTAACTATGGGCGCCGGCAGCAGGGTGCAAGGGGGTTCAAGTGCACCCCCCTGTCCGGAAAGAAAGTAGATAGAAAAAAATACATGACTGAAATTGCGGGAGAGTAATGCTTTTCGAGACTATGTATGTATGTATGTTTGTGTTCGTATGTTAATGTATGTTGCTATACATGTTTATTTTGATGTTCTATATTAGTTAACAGTATGTATAGATGGTGATGCAACCCCCTAAAAATAATCCTGGCGACGCCCATGGTGTTTATTGTTAAGCCTCTGTTAAACGAAGATAAATTCCTGTTGTTATAAAGTCAGTTTTTGATATGGTCATGTTTCGGTCTATGGAGTATAGCAAAATGATACGAGTAGATTTCCACAGGATAGCGAGGCACTGATGACATCTATGATGTCACTTGTCACACACAGACTCGTTGACCACCTGTAAGGAAAAACAGCTTTTTAAGGTTGTTAATTCTGTTTTTAGTACATACCCTATATAAAGTGAATGTACCTACAATGTCATCCCTCGTTAAACGACTCCATAACCGCTAGTGGTAACAGGATTATTCCGCTATCGCAGTCAGTCGTAAGTATATGTACCATTTTGCCCGGATTAGTACCATCGCCTTACCTGTTCCGGTTGCCATAGTCTCACTGCCCACCACTATCGATTTCTATGCTAGATATTTCTATGGTACGGGATAGCCGGATAACTTCCACACGTTGCCTAAGATCCAGGCAATAAGATAGTGACGCAAAAGAAATGGTTCCCATCTCCGCCTGCTTCTGACGTAAATGAATGAATGAACTTACTACAAAATAAGTACAATTAACTATTAACAAGAGCATATTATTATACGTTATACGTGAAATAATTATTCCTTTTCTCTTTATTTTCCAGATACAAATACGCAGCTGGTTTCTTGAACGAAGGGCGCATCGGTATTGCTGCTCAAATGATCGGTCTGTGCCAAGGCTGCATGGACGCCACTATACCTTATACGCTGGACAGGAAGCAGTTTGGAAGGAGTATCTACGCTAATCAGGTATTTATGATATAAGCCTTTGGCCTGCAGTTTGTAAATTTGAATTAGTTAGACTAAGTCCGTCTCCAGTCTCTGTTTAATTACATAGAATGAGTAACAATTTCTAAAGAACCAGTTCTTGAAGGGGTTTCATGTATTGTACCAAGAAATATTACGATAAGTCCTTCCTACGGCAGAAAAAAGTATCCCAAAAATGTAACCAGTCTCTTAAGATGGATTTTTAATAATCGGGTTTGCTTTAGAATTGTGAAAGTTATTACCCGGTCTGCTATCTCAGAACTGTAGGTGGATTTCCCGATAGGGAAAAATACAATTTATCCATTAATGGATCTTTAGATTCAAAAAATGTTAGGTGTAGGATCTAGTAAAACTTGCTTGACTTTTCGTAACGGCCTGGCTGGCAGATGGTTATTTCTTATCTGCTTGTTTAACAATGTCATATACGAGTAGATAAACTTATTGAACGTGTTGGTTTAGATCTCATGTGCAGTGACCATCTGCCATCCAGCTGGGCAGTTCTTAAAAGTTGAGCGTAGGTTACATGTGACATTATCAACAAGACTCAACTCGCCCGGGTAGGGAGCCATCGATCTGCCTATTCCAGTCGCCATGTTCCGGTTCGGAGGTTAGAGTAGCCGTTACCTTTGTACTATTTTGGCTTAACACTCTGCCACAGGATAGCGACAAACTTATAACATCTGCATGCCAGGTTAACTTTTAGGTACCATCAGAAGACCCGTGTTCTTCACTGTCTAATACCCTAAAAAAACCTAATATAGCAACGATACAGATACTTATAATCCTATGAAGCCCGAATCATGAGTTAGGGTTACACGGCCTCATACTCTAATGTATTTTTACCATCGACAGGGCATCAGCTACCAAATAGCCCACCTGCAGACTCAGCTAGAAGCTGCGCGCCTGTTAACTTACAACGCGGCCAGATTAAAAGAGCATGGAATGTCATTCGTTAAGGAAGCCGCCATGGCCAAATACTTCGCATCAGGTAAATATCTTGTACAATAGAAATCAGTGCGCAGCTTTGAAGTTACTAATACTTAATTAGTAATAACTGCAAATTGTCAAAAGAACGTGTTTGCAGTGTAATTAAAAGTGCAGGTATTTAGAGTCGCAGTCATACCCACTTGATTAGTGTTGGAACGTTGAAATGGATACCTGTTAACCTTGTTTAGCTAAAATAGTAGCCCGTGAAAGTCACAAGTTCCTAAACGGCCATCGAGTTTTGAATGATGCAGATGATCTACTCTGAGTAGATATTGACGGGATAGACGAATTTGGCCTAAATTGAAAATCATTTAATGAGCGTAAAAAAGAAATACAGCGATGGTTTAGCAAGGTTTATCTACAGTGGTGAACAAGGAAGGTGGCAAAATAAGGTTCATTCTAATTTCATTAAATGTACAACATGCCAAGCTACGGCGAAACTATGAAAATCTTTCTTTCAACAGTGTCGGTGGTAAACTGTCGCTAACCCAACAGTTTTATCCGTTACATGCAAACGCATTAGCGTGCCAACACCTACAGGTCACCAATGCAGGATTCGGATTGGTTTTTGTAACCTTAAGCAGTAACAGGCGTGTAGACGGATGGGATGATTCAAGGTTAAAAATTGTTTCGATTCGTGAAGCGGTTTTTTACCCCCGTTTTATTTCATATTCGTCAAATACTAATTAGGTTTTCCCGTGTTGGCCCGGGCTCCTTTGTAGAATAGACCATCTGCCTTCCTTGCCAGGCAGCTCGTAAAAGGCGAGCATAGGCTCACCGTCTCTAACACCGTGACATCTGACTAGATGGTAGAGTTTAGCAGCGACTCGCTCGGATTGCTACCGCCGCCTTACCTATTCCTGCCTTAATAACGTCATGACGTGTTCCGGTTCGGAGGGTAAGGTAGCCGGTAAACTTGCTTTTGCTCGAGGCCTAACATCCCGGCCTCAGGTTGGCAACGCACCATTACCACCTTTGATAATGGCGTCTCTAGCCGGCGTGAATTTCTTCACAAAAAATAAATAGATTTCGTTTTGCCAAAGCATATTTATAAGTTCTGGTTGAACAAGGCTACGGAAAGTACTGACTCGTCAAGCCTGTTAGTAGTTTTAATTTGTCAACTGTTAGTCGGTAGGTACTGATTTTTCAAATCTGTTACCCTAAATCATTAAACCAAATCTATATATTGTATAAATGGCGAAATTAGAGGCATGCCAGCAAGAGATAGACTTGTCCAACCAATAGTTTTACATGCATTACAAAATGGAATGTAAATAGTACCTATTTGACAAATTTAAAATAAAATGGGTGTCAAAAACCGTTTGAAGAATCGAATCAATTTTAGCCTTGACCAATTTCACCCTAAATCATAGAGGGATATTGATAATATAGAGCTGTATTGATAATACATAGCTAACAATTTTATAAAAAACCTGCGGCCCGCCTAAAATCCATAATAACCTTCCTCTTCAATAACTTTATTAAAAAAACCGCATCAAAATCCGTTGCGTTGTTTTTAAGATTAAGTATACAAAGGGACATAGGAAGTGACTTTGTTTTATATTATGTAGTGATAAAAACTACGAATGTCGCAATTATTTCTTTCTGGGTTTCACCATAATTGAATGAGTGAGTGAATGCACATCACTCGAAAGGCTAATTTCTATCCCTATTGTTTGGTAACCTTGTGAATCTGTGTACTTTATATGGTAATTAGAATAACCGAAGTAAGGAAACTCATTATGCACCTAAATATACTCATATAACGATTTCTTAATTTTCAGAAATTGCCCAAACCCTAACATCAAAGTGCATTGATTTTATGGGCGGAGTTGGCTTCACAAGAGATTTCCCACAAGAGAAATTCTTCAGGGACGCCAAAATCGGCACTATTTATGAGGGAACCAGCAACATGCAGCTGCAAACAATTGCCAAACTCATTGAAAAGGAATACAAACAATAAAAATAAATATTCAATATTATACATATTTTCATAGAATTTGTACACCTATATCTGTATTTTTTTTTATTTAAACCTAGTTCTTGACCAAGCTTGTTAAAATTTCTTTGAGAAAAAATATTACAAATACAATGCAAACTTTGCAGTGCGGTACATGCAGCATCCCATTTTGTTTATGGTCTCACTAGAACACCTGGTGGGTAGCTCAAGGCGAACAAAAGGATAGTTAATAATTAATATAGAACAAAAGGACAGTAGCACCATGAATATAAATAATTATTAAGAGTTCTCTGACTATAGATTATCACTGACTAAGATTTTCACTATTTGGCAGTAAGTCTTATTTATAATTTCTTGAGATTATAATGGTTTAAATTAAAATATTGTTTAAAGTCAATGTCGAAGTTAGTTTAAAATTCAGCACATTTTATGATTATGCAAGCACTGTATCATTAAACTTTTTTAAACATCGAGTAGGAAGGAAACACATATATCTATAACGAGACTGTGTTTTAGGCAAGTAGTCTTAACCAAAAAGTAGTAGGAAATAAAATTAAAAGTAGGTAGAGGCTTTTGTGTAAAATATGTCTATCCTTGTGTGGTAGTGTAAACTTAAATCTAGAATTTTTAGTATGTTTTTTTTTGAAGAATTAGTAGACTAAATAAAACAAAGTGTTTTGCAGCAATATTTACTACAAATCTAGTTCTACATTTTGAAGAATATGTATTCCAAACTATATCATGTTAAATTTACAAATCATTTTATACAATCTAAACAAACAATTTTTGTAAAAGAGATTTATTAAAATAAGAATTTCCAATTAAATTGTATGTTCATTTTGGATCATGGGGCAGTTTAAACCCAACCATCCGAGCTGTTTCCTCAACACTCCTTTCTCCTTTTCCCTTAAATTCTGTATTTATTTCCTTATATCTTCGAGAATGAAAAAGATAGTCATGGTAGGTTTTAGCACGAAAATGCATTGAATCAGCAGCTTTACATAGTTGTTGATCTGTTGTTTGATACTTCCTATATTGTTTCAAAATGTATTGAGCCATCTGATTCTCTGCTAATTTTTTTGAAGTACTTTGCTTCCTAAGCTCCGAGAGGAGTTGGCGTAAAGTCACGAGAGCTGGCTTTGTAGAAATCGAAGCCATTACTCAGTCCTTAAAAAAATTAAAAAGTCAACTTTTCAACCATTAAAGATGTTATAAATTCTTCTGTGTTTTCGTACTTTGGTTTATCTTTTTTGTTCCAAAACTCAGATGGTACTGATGTTAATTTATCATTAGAAAAATAGTGAATAGATATATCATTAAATATATCTTTATAAATGAAGTTGTTTTCTAATGTAACTTCAGAAGTTAAAGGATATATTCTATCAATATAAGGTACAGTATCTTTCAAAATTCTATTTGGTTGATTCTCTACTAGTGCAGTAAAACTATTGCATAGAAGAATGCAATTTTTCAAATTCAAAGTCCAGTTACTCCACAGGAAATTATTAGTAAGTTGTTTAGGACAGTGTGGAAAGTAAGCGAGACATACTCCCTTATCACTTATTACATAATTTCCTTCTATATTTTCTTGGATAATATTCAACTGTAACTTACTTAATAATGCACATTCACTAATATAAAATACAGGATCATGTACTAACACATTTTTTAAATTAAAATGTTCTTTTAAACATAGCAAGAGGGCTAATTGATATTGAGAAATATTGCACTCTCCTATATGACCCAGTCCAAAACAAATTATATCTATGAAACTTCTTCCTTGTAAAATATTACTCACAGCTTGGAAAATGTCTTTAAGATACACTGAACTTTGTAAATCTACAACACAAGAGAGAATACGCCTGAAAAATAAAAACAAATCTTGAAGTAAATAGACATAACCTCAAAAAGACAATGGTTTAAATGTTTTCATACTTATTAACTTTTTCGATATCAATGTTTATTTCTTGTTTTGTAAACTGACGATCTTTTGGAGGTATTTTAGTGGATTTACGTTTTGAAGATCGTGTAACTATTTGAAATCCATCACTATCATATTTAGATTTTGACATTTTATACATTTGAAAACATCTTGAAAATCTCTGAAATGTCAAATGGGAAATGTCAAATGACATTTTTTAGTTGTTGTTGTTTTTTAATTTTATCTCAGTCGGGGAAAGGCAAAAGATCTGTGTCCATACAGCCACGTCTTCCGTATTTATAAATCTTTTTCTTGTTATATATTTTCAATTTATGTCTTCCGTAATAATTCTTTATTTCGGTCGTTAGTCACTATTTACACAGTCTTGTCTGGGTCTTGAGTAAAGCGGTGGATTCGTTACACAAGCTCGTTTATGAGATTTGGCGGCAGCGAGGAAATTCACGATACACTAATTTCTTCATGATTATTTCATTAGTGCACTTTCACTGAACAAAATTAAACTAATTCCAACCTTAATTAACTAATTTTACTCATATTTTACACTAAATTCAATAATTGTGAAAAATACGACCATCTTCATTCACGATGGCGCCAAAACTCGTTAGTAGTTAGAATTTGCCCGTTTCTAGGATCGGCTACGGCGACTTTTAGGCCATTCTGCCATGTCTTCCACTTTAGGAATTGCTGAGCGGGCACCGCTTGCGACACCAGGCCAGAGCACGAGCCACGAAAGCTGAGTAGGCGCAACGGGCTACGTCAAAACCGCGGCTTCATATTATTTAATTAGTTTAGAAAGATTACTTTTGTTTCCACCATCAAGCAATTGTGATCTTTAGTGTAATTTTTTTATTTTTTATGATATACAAAGGTAAACAAGCCGACGGATTTCTTGATGGTAAGAAATTCACGCCGCCTAGACACCAAAGGTGGTAATTATGCGTTGCCAACCAGATATCGGGATGTTAGGCCTCAAGCAAAAGTAAGTTTACCGGCTACCTTACCCTCCGAACCGGAACACGTCATGACGTTATGGCGGCAGGAATAGGTGAGGGGGTGGTACCAATCCGGGCGAGTCTGCGACCACGCTTAAATCTAGTATAGTTTATTTACTAAATCACATTTACACACAACTAAGTAATATTTACACCTTAATTAATTTACAAATTATACTCGTACATTTTTATATTATATTAAACATTTTTATGTTAGAGATTAGAGGGAACCTTCGACAAGCGCGCCTTCCCCCTTCGATCGTTTCCACCAACCCCATTTATTTAATTTATTTATTATTCATTAACAAAGAGTATATAAATACTACGTAATAAGAGGCGGGACTTCCATAGATACATAGTAAACCCGAATATGTATAAAGTTTACTTGAAAAAGTATAACCCGTATAATTTGAAAGTAAGTCTAAAGGCATTCAGATATAAGGCAACTAGTGTCATATGATTTGGGCGAATAAAAATCATGGCAAACTTTTTTTTTTATTTTTGGGTATGAAAGTTACGCCAAACTGATTCATTAATTTGTCCCTTTCTGATGGCGCCAAAACTCCACATTGTTTTTAACATTTTTTTAAGTTAATTTGTCCCTTTCTGGAATCGGCTAAGACCATTTGGCCATGCTGCCAAATTATTTTTCTTGTTATTAAATTTAATGAACTTCTTCAGTTTCTTATAGTCAATCTATAACGCCTTATGACAATGAATTAAAGACTATGTAATTAGTGAAGACTTGAATTGATGGTAAATTACGTATTGAAAAATACGTACGGTCTAAAGATTTTAGACTGTGCAAATAAGGGACAAATCATAGATTTAAGATGTACGAATTAATCATAATAAAAAAACTCAATTACGACGTCACAATCGACCCCATGACACTTTAACTTAAAATTGAAAACCAACTTTTTTTTATAAAAGTCCTTTTTATTAATAAAATATTGATTACAGTAACAACATATTTCCGAATATTCTGCAACAGCAAGGAATAAATAAATACTCTTTAGCAAGAGTACAACAGTTTTTCAAAATCAGACATAAAAAATAATGTACTATGACAGAATTGTTTCCCTTCAAAAGTCCATACAAAGCTGTTAATGTCAAGCGATCAAAGAGTAAAGTAACTGTCCATAAAGGATAAGAGAAAACCTCTTTGCCGATTTTCGAAACCTATGGAAACTACCGCTATCTGGTGACTGATTAATTAAAATAAATGTGTCAGTAAGAGTGTATATTATATTTACACACACACTAAGAAGGATATTTTTTTTTATTTTCGTGGTATTGTAAGGCTACGCGCACACTGGTGATTTAGCTATCACCACAACAGTACATTTTATCTTATTCATGTGAAAAATTTATTTGAATAAGAATGTTCTGTAACGGTGATCACCACCAGCACGCATAGCCACACCACATCGTCTCAAATTAGTTAAGTCTTTTCATAAAACGTTCACATTGATTTTTCGTACATTTATGTTACATATTACAAAAGGAATTAAATAAGCATGAAGTTTATTTTGTCTTCTTCTGTAATATGTAAGTAAAATGAAAAAGTTAAAAATTTTAATCTAACGCAGTGTGCTTTTAAAAAAAAATAATGAAATAAAACATAAAACCATGTGATGAAGTTTTAATTTATTACAAATTTACAATAAACATACAATTTTGTTTGCATTTAAAATCAATTTATATAAAACGAAGTGGGAAATCGTGTGAGTTGGATATCCATTTTGAAAAGTTACTGCCCATGAGCTATGACTTACAGGGTGCGGAACTGAATGCGTGTAAGCACCTAAAAGTTACAAGACATATTAATAATAAGCAATTGCCGCTTTCCAACAACGCTTTCCCCGTGTTGGTCAAGGCTCCTTTGCAGAATAGACCATCTGTCTTCCTGTCAGACTGCTCGTGAAAGGTGAGCATAGGCTTACCGTCAGTAACACCGTAACATCTCACTAGATGGTAAAGTTTCGTAACGACTTGCCTGGATTGTTACCACCACCTCACATATTCCTGCCACCATAACGTCAGTGCTTGACGTCGACGTGTTCCGGTTCGGAGGACAATGTAGCTGGTAAACTTACTTTTGATCAAGGCTTAACATCCCGGCCTTAGGTTTGCAACGCACCATCACCACCTTTGTTGTTACTAGGTGGCGTCAATTTTTTATCACAAGGAAATCCGTCTGCTTGTTTGCCTTTCAATATGTTCCAAAAAACTAACATACAAATCATTTTATCATAAAATGCACCCCCGTAACCAAGAAATACAAGCTATTTAGCCCAACTTCATCAGCGTAGAATATATTTTCATACAAAATATCATAATACTACTATTACTGTTCGTACGAATACTTCAAATTCGAATATATATATATTGTGATATATTGACTAGAACCCCATTATTATATAATAATAAAATGGAATTATCAACCAAAAACGGATGCAACACACTAATGTAGTAATATTTTAATACACCAAACAAGAAACCTCGCAAAGATGTTTTGAACTTTCAGACGTTCGTTAGCCAATCACGCTTATCTTTCTATCTTAAACATGTCTTAAAATCTGATCCGATTGTCCTAAAATTTGGCTTAGAAGTAGTTTTACCAGAAGTGCAGTCACAGAAAAGTAAGTAGGAACTGATACTGAACGTGAGTGTCTTTTTAAAATATTCTCCCAGGAGGCTCACTAATCTACAGACGCGGGTGAAAGGCCTACAGTATACTGATGTAGTTATTTATGTAATAAAACTTACTAAGTTCATCATATCCGAAATCACTCTTCGATTTTAGTTTTCCAACCATACATTTCATCAAGTTCAAGCAACAAGAAAATAGCCACAAAAAAATTAAGAATATAAAATAATAACAAAAAGATAACAGAAATTTTAAAATTTAACAATTTTCGTAAATGTCACATTTGACAAGAAACTTTAAAAAGATGGGTGCACAGACCAACTATAGTACTCCGATAATAAATCATACAAATTCTGTGAGACCAAAATGTCTTACAGCGCCATCTCTTGGTTCCCACAAACATACTCAATGCAACTTGTGATTTTAGATTATTATTTAATACATTTTTACACGTTACGATTTGTGTTTTTCATGTATTTTTTTTAATAAATTTTCCCCGTGTTGGTCCGGGCTCCTTTGTAGAATAGACCATCTGCTTTCCTTGCCAGGCAGCTCGTAAAAGGCGAGCATAGGCTCACCGTCACTAGCAACGTGATATTTGACTAGGTGGTAGAGTTTCGCAACGACTCGCCCGGATTGGTACCACCGCCTTACCTATTCCTGCCGCCATAACATCATGACGTGTTCCGGTTCGGAGGGTAAGGTAGCCGGTAAACTTACTTTTGCTCGAGGTCTAATATCCCGACCTCAGGTTGGCAACGCACCATTACCGCCTTTGGTGTCTCTGGGCTGCGTGAATTTCTTAACATCAGGAAATCCGTCTGCTTGTTTGCCTTCCAATATCATATAAAAAAACAATAATATAGTTTTAGAAATTACTGCCCATCAAGAAAGTATTTAGCATGTTTCCGTATACTTGTTTTTCTTTCGTTTTTTTTATATTTTTAGGTAGTGCATGATTAATCTCATTAAATGAAAACTTACTTTCCGTCTTAATAAAAAATATATGTTAAGAAAACAACAAAAAGGCTAAATCTCTATATTTTTTGGTAATAATTTATATATTATAACTTAATGTTTTTGGTTTAAATCTTATAGAAAAAAAACATAGTTTTAAATACCATCGGTTTTCAACTAATAGTTAATGACTATATAGACATTAGGAAACCAATTTTTTTAAGTTTATGATGTATAGAAAATTGTGTTTATCAACCTTCCTCCATCTTTAAATATTCACACCTATTATTATTATGATATTAATTGTGAACGAATGAATAAATACACTTTATTATGCACCAAAATTTACAAAATAATACACACTTTTTCACTTAAAATATTTAGCTTAGGCGCACAAAGGCGGTCTTATCGCTTCAGAGTGATCTCCGTCAGAGAACCTTAGGGTTAAGGTTATTTAATTTTAAAGAAAAAATATTGGTGATGTACAAGATATGCATTTGTATTTTGAACATCTGTGTAATTTTATCAGTGTGGGTGTTTATTAAATTTATTACAGTCTTTATTTAAAACTACTGTATATTAGCAGAGATTATTATTATTTAATATCTCTGGTATTAGTATTACCGGCTTACACGATATTGTGGGGTTAGACCAATTTGTGTAACTCTTCCAGGGATAATATTTGTTTAATTGTTTTTTTGTTTATTTATCAGCCTGTGATTTTTTCACTTTTTTTACTATTATTTGGTATAGACTTCGTTTGGTAGGTAGGTGTCGAAATCTACGACACTTTTGGTCTAAAAAAGTGTTTCTCTTAATTACCAATAGAGGTGTTGTTCAAAGTTTTTATACGAATAATTTACAGCGACAGCAGCGAGTACAAACTTGATAAGACGTAAACTCATGGTAATGGCTCTTTTTCGCAAATTGCAAAATGTGTACTTTTTAAAATCGTTTCGGAATTTAGCCACGTCTTTTTATTTTCTTTGAGTTTTACTCCCTCTCTCGGGTCCCATAGAAATTACTCAAACAGTCTAATGGTAAATAACAATGACTATAACACCTGGATGTATGTGACACGAGATTGAAAATTAACAGTAATCATCACTATAGATAATATACTATGACCATCACTGTAGTCTTTGATCTTCGACGTCACAGTCAGATGTCATTTTGACTCCGACATCTGACGATAGAGTCGCTGCTGTTCATACAATTTTGACATTATTTTGACTGTGCAACCATTGCAAGCGATACAAAGTTCGCCGGGCCGGGGCCAGGGTGTATAATAACTTTACTATAGACATAAAATTCTGAGAATTTTGTTTTTCTGGTATATACCAAACTCAGTTTAACTTAAGTTTATTTATATTTAACACGTTCAACTTTCAGATTTTTACGTTTTGACGTGACAACGTCTTAAATTAGGTTGTGGCTCGGAGTCAGTCTTGAAAAAGTGTAACGCCCGCTCACGTCTGTTACGATGAGTCACTGAACGAGAGAGAGGCCCGCCGGACCGGTACAATGTTTTAGTAAACAAAATATATTTCTATAGTTAAAATTTGTGCATTTTTTATTTTCATTCAATTCCTTGTTCCTAATTTAATAATATTCATATCAATAAATATTCTACAGAGAAAAAGACATTGTCACGTAAAATCTTTGCCCGTAAAACCGACTTCACAGGCAACAATTTTTTTTGTGTTATAATTGTAGCGTATATACCAAATTTCAGGTACAGTAAGTACTATTTAATAAAGCTTCGGAAATCCGAATGTATTTTAAAGATATCTATCTAGAGTTGTTTAGCTAAATTTAGATTAGGTCAGCCAATCTAAATATAAGAATAAAGTGTAAAAAGTGTAAAGCCAAAGCGCATAATTTAAATAGTAGTACTTACTGTATCTAGAAGTATATCTGGAAGTCTATCTGGAAGTAGAGTTTTAATGATTATCAGTGAATGAGTGACGAAATCGGAGGTTTTAAATATTCATAATATCTACAGTATAAAAACTATAGGTACAGTTTAAACTTTGTATGTTTAATAAGTTGCATAGTAAACTAATCATATCATAATATAATGACAATTTTGTTTATCTTGTATTAACTGAGCCCAAGGAACTCAAGGAAGGACAAATAACTAAGCGCAGTAAAACTGCAAAAGTATTTCATCGCATCGCGATATGATAATTCTTTTTTCAAAAAATAGAAAATGTTTCCGAATTGGTCCTACATACATTTTACTAATATCCTACTAGTCGTTTTTGAGTTACATTTTATTATGCAAACATTTTCACTTATCTTAATCGGATCATGATAAAACTTACATGGGACCACTTCGGAATCGTGACTTTTCTTTCTATAAAAGAACCATCAAAATTGGCTATTGGCTGAGTAGCCGCGTAGCAAACGACGAAACGCTTCGAGAAAAAATAAGTAGTTTGGTAGTGCTATTGCGCTTTGCTCTTCTTGGTGGATACCTACTACTAACAGACAGACACTTTGGCGTCTTTCCGTGACGTTCATCAATGCAATTAAATAAGTTTCAACGATTTTGGTGTCGGAATGTGACGATCCCATCACCGACATGAATTAATAAATCTATTCGTGCAGATAGTAATTACCAAGTGGTAGAAGTGCTGTGCAGATATACCCTGGTTATTTTATATTAATGCCACCTTAATGTATGTTCATGTCATTGATGTATTCTGTGCTGTGTAAGTTCTTAAGCAAACCCGGCGATAGTACCCAATTGTGTGTTTGACCGGTCGCTGACATCCCCACCACCTTAATCCTCCCAATATCAACACAAAAAAAAACTCACAAATCACAGACACCACAGTGCACCACGCTAAGCTGACCTTGAACACCTGGACAGATCTCCAAAATCAATAGCTAGGAATCATCTCGATCACGTCTGCTTTCAAACAAGGAAACAGTATATACATCCGTCTATCCACGAAAAAACTACGATACACACGCACTTCACACTCAGACACACAAACACACACACACGCACGCACGCATACATAGACACGTCAAGCTTGTAACACTTCTCGTTTTATGTCGGTGGTTAAAAATAGTGAATATTCAAAAAAACATTATTTCTTATTAATTTTATGTTGGCTTAAAACTTTAGTGTTTGTTACTTGCGTACCTATATAGGGCATATTTTCTTAATAAGTATGAAGAATTAAAAAATACTGGTTCACAAACTGGATATTTCAGATGTTAAAAAACGCAGGTGTTACGATACTTGTTATTCTGAGGTCAACATATAATATTGTACTTTAGGCAGGGTCGGATTAACCATTACACAGATTAGGCAAATGTCTAAGGGCCCATATTCAATAAAGGCCTCGAGCAGGTACCTATATCATCTTAAAATGAAAAATTTTCAATGAAACCCCTACGAACGGTCCATCTCCGCAAAGGCTATGATGCAACTTACATCCATCTACCTTGCGAAACCTCCATTTTTGATGTGCTTTTGTTTCTTTTTCTTTTTTTAAAGATAATAAATAAATATAAATAAATAAATATTCCTGGACAAGTTACACGAATTTAATCTAACCCCAAAGTAAGCAAATTATATGCTTGTGCTTTAGATGAACTACATAATTATATATTAGGAAACATATTACCGTAACTTTTTAAACTATGATCCATTAGCCTCCCTCTAATTATTTTTAATCAGGTGTTATCCCAAATACGAACAGTTCTAGTTTTGACGAATCTAAGAAGTCAAAACTCGATACAAAACTTATAATCCAGGAGCACGTCTCCTATCTTGTAGCTCTAGTATCAGACAAGTTCGGTTGTACCACTATTTGTTAGTTTTTTTAATGGTCAGTTCGTACATATGTTCAAAAGGAAAATAAACTACCTTAGTGGGTCTAACATCCATTCCGATCCCACCAAATAAACAACAAATTGCAATGACCTGATGAACTTAAACAGCTAGGTCCTAGAGTGATCTCCATAAACTATAGCTAAGATTGAAAAATCCTATCGGCTTTCAAATAAACAAAACC